>PVKE010015345.1:0-10192 GCA_004027555.1 Craseonycteris thonglongyai
GGGGGGGACCTGATTCTGGGAGCTGGGCACATAATGTGATGCATGGGTGATGTGATGTGGTGTTGTACATCGGGAAACTATCTAATTGTTACCAACCAATGTCACCCCATTAAATTTAACAATAAAATATAATAATATTAAACATAATAATAATAATTAAAAAATAAATAAAAACTGATGATATATAACTATGGAGACTGCTCTGGGCCCTCCCCCTTCCCTTCCCCCTTTATTTAAAAAGATTAATTTTTTTGTTTTTGACAGAGACAGAGACATAGACAGAGAGAGACAGAGAGAAGGGGGAGGGCCCAGAGCAGTACGTCATCAGTCTTCAACATGGTTTCATTCCACACAGGTGGGCAGGACCACACAGGGCAGGAGCTGGACTGGGGGCCTCCCACATGGGAGACACCCCCCAGTTCAGCATATGAATTCACACGTGCCAGGACCAGATTTGATCCTCGGACCCCAGGGCTGCAAAGTGAGCGCTTAACTCACTCTGACATCCCAGCTTCCCCCTAAAACAAATCTTTCAAAACAAAACAAAACAAAACCTTCATGGGACCCTGCCACTCCCATGCTACATGCCTTGCCCCTTCCGAGCTCCCCCCTGGCAGTGTGACCTCACGCAGGCACAGCCTGGAACACCCGCACCCAGCTGCTCCTTCTTGCCTTTCAAGTCCTGACCTAAACCTCAGCTCCCCAGAGGCCCCTGACCAGCCACCCCAGCACAACGCCTTCTGAGCTCAGAAACCTTCTTGCTCATTGAGTTGTTCGTCCAGGACACCAGCACACTGAGGGTAGGTGCTTAACCTCAGTCCCCTTCAGCCCATCAGCCAGGACCAACCTGGACATGACTGCACGTCAGCTAGAGAGCTGTGCCTGCACAGCTGAGAAGGCTGAGGCCTGGGGAGGAGAGGCCCTGTCACCAGGCTGTCATGAGGGCTTGGAGTCATCACAGCAGCGCAACTTCCAGCATGGACGCTGGGGTCAGGCCGTCTGAGTCCACATCCCAGTTCCACTTCTTGCTGACTAGGTGACTCAGAAATACACTCGGCTCCTCGTCTAAGAAGCAGGACTGTTAATAACACTGACCCTGGAGAGTTGCTGTGAGGTGCTCAGAGCCTCGCCTGGCAGCTAGGACCACTGCTCTGCTCTGCTCTGCTCTGCTCTGCGTGGGCATGGCCAGGTAAGTGGCAGTGGGAGCTGGGTGGTTTTGACTTTAAGGCCTTTGCCCTTCTTCTGGTGGAGAGTCAGGAACGAGCTACGGAGCCATGCACCACCGCAGGGGAAGTCGGGGGAGGTGGGGCCCTAGTCAGGTCACCAAGGGCTTGATTTTCTTCCTGGAAGCAGGTGAGTACAGACAGCTCCCAGTGGGGTTTAATAAGGAGGTGAGCTGTGTGCTTTCCAGAGATTTCTTAAGGGTAGGCTGACCAGACGTCCCATTTTAAATGGGACCGAAACAGTGCTGTCCGTTTTAAACAGTACCTATGGTCAGCCTAGTCTCACTGGGCTACATTCAAGGTGTCAGTGGGATGACTATAGGCACCATTTGAAACCGAACAGTGCCATTGTTTTCTGTCCTGTTTAAAATGGTATGTCTGGTCAGCCTACTTAAGGGGGCAAACCTGAGAGGACACGCTGGAGACTTGGGGCAGAGTCAGATGTGCAGCCCAGTTCTCTGCTCCCTGGTAGCCCTTTCTCCCACTCAAGAAGCCTTCTCCAACATCCTCTAGAACGTTCTTCTTGTCTTGATTTCTCTTCTTATCGGTACACCTCACCCTGTACTTCCTCCCTTCTCACCTGAGCCAGAATGGACATAACACAGGACAAAACCAAGAGGACTTTGAGGTGTCTCGAGGGCCTAAGAGAGAACATCTGTCATTCCCACCTGCCCAGCACCCGTCCGTCCCCATTGCCCTTGAAGAACCCCTTCCCCCACTTGCAGCCGGTGGCTCAGGTGCAGCTAACCATCAGCTGCTTCTGTCCTCTGGGTTTGTGACTGGTCTGGGGATGGGGACAAGGTGCAAACTCATTCCCAAGGATGTTTCTCAATCAGTTGTGTAGGAGAAGCTCTCCCCCTGCTTTGCTATGAGCCTAGAGCGGCGACGGCCAACTCGGCTATGACCCGGGAGAAAATGAGCAGAGCTGAGCTGTGGAAGGAGACAAATGAACAACCTCGCTGAGCACTGAGCATCTTTGCAGCCTGAAACCTGGCAGCATCCACCCTTGAACATTCAGTAACTCAGACCAATAAAAAGTAACTCTCTTCTCAAGTAGTTCTGAACTGGGTTTCTGTTACTGATCACAAAGTGCATCTGATAACATTTCAAAGTGGTTGCCCTAGACCAGGCTTCTGAAATGTACCTGAATCAGTCTATGTGGTCCTGATGATGTGACTGCCCTCCCAGATCACTTATGAAAGGAGGAGAGGTAACTGGGCCCCCAAACCCAAAGCTGTTGTGATTACTATGCCGCACAGGGACTCCATGCAGGTTTCTAGGGACCAGGTCATAATCAAGAAAGAAGGAGGACAGCAGAGACAAAGAGAAGATGGAAGAAGAGCCTGCCTGGGTTCTTGACTGAACAAAAACCAGCCCAGAGCTGGGCAGAATCTCAGACCACAGGAACCCAGGCCTGCAGGTGCACCTCTAATAATTATGCTCCCTGGGCCTTCCAGGGACATAGAGACGGGAATTTCATCCCTGCCCCCTTTATTGATAGAAGAAAACAGTTGGGCTCAAAGGAGAGAGGTGATTTTCCAAGTCACATGACAAGCCGGCATCAGAGCTGTGGCTAGAACATGAGTTTCCATTCAACACCTTTCCCCTGCCCCAAACTCAGACCAGTTTCCCAACCACTCCAAGGTGAGCTGAGGATCTCCCTTCCTGTCTCTGCAAACAGTCCCATTCCCATTCCACATTCTCCTAAATTAAAGGGCTCACTTTTCCACTTTCACACTGCAGATCCAAATGCCACTGAAACACTGCCATGCCACCCAGGACCAGCCTGGGGTACAGGTGCCACTGTCACCTCTGAGCCAGGTGCTTCCTTTCACTCACCCCAGGCTGGGCGCCCAGGACCCAGCACAAAGTCTGCGATACAAGAGGCCATGGATGGCAAACTCAGACACAGTACAGGCAAGGAAGCTGTGTCCGCTAGCTTTTGTTGCACAAATAAACCCCTAAAACTGAGTGGCTTAAAACAACCACCATTTATTTAGCTCATGATATTGTGGGTCAGAGATCTGGGCTGGGCTCAGCCAGTGTTTCTTCCATCAAAGCTGGGGTCAGCGGGCCTTAGCTAGGCTGCACTTCCTTCTGCAGAAGCACACTGGCCAAGCGCACCCTGATGGAGGAGACCCTCCTGGCAGTCCTTCCTTGCTCCATGGGTCTCTCATCCTGCCACAGGCTAGCCCGGGCTGGTTCACATGGCAGCTGAGCAGCTCCAAGAGCCACCGTGCAGGTGTACAGGGCTTCTCGAGACCTAGGCTGGGAATCAGAACACTCACTTCTGCCACACTTTACTGGTGAAATCAGGTCCCAGGCCAGCCCAGAGCCGGCGGAGTGGGGGGTTGGGATTGACTCCACTCCTGCATTGGAGGGGCTGCCTCACATTGCAAAGGTGTAAGGTATAGGGAAGGAAACAGTTGTGTGTTTTTACAAGCAATCTACCACAAATTCTAAATATTTGGTGAACATCAAGGACATACTCTCTATAAAGCATTATATCAGGACTTTAACAAACCATTTTCAGTTCATTTGAACAAAAACATGACTGAAGGCGAGATCCCACTCAGGGCTACCAGCTTGAGGCCTCTGCAAGACACAGGTAATGAATGTTTTTGAGAAAAATAAAATGAAAGTGCTTCCCACTTTAAAAGATGCTTAGAAACTTCTGGTACCAGCAATTTGGCAGACTGCAAAACCTGAATACCCTTCTGCTGTAAACACACAGAAATAGTTGCTAACATAGAACAAATATTTCTTTATAGGCAAAGGGACCGGATAGAAAATGGAGGCGGGGATGCTGGGAGAGACTGCCAAGATCTGGAAACCCAAAGAAAACTGTGATCCAGCACAACAAACCGGGCGGAGAAGGAGCAGACACAGAAACTGTGCAGGTAGGAGGCTCCGGTATGTGAGGAGCTTAGATTCTAATGCTCATGAAGGAACAAAAGTTAGAGCCTTGGCCTTGGGAAAGGTATAGGTTTGAAACTGAGACCCCTTAGAGTAAGAGACGGAATAGACAAACAGACAATGGCCAGACCATATACAAAGATAGAACTCAGAGCCAATCTGTGACAACCAGTCCAGGAAACTGACCTGTCCACAGACACCAGCCCAGGTGCCCAGCCTGCCATCATCTACAGGTCAGACTTGTAGGCAGTCATGCCATGATCTCTAACAACCAGTCCCAGAAGACAGACAACAACCCCTATAATAGCTGGCCCAAATAGCCAGGACTTGATTAATAGCAAACAGCTTCCCTAACTTTGTTCCTGTTTCTGAGTTAGGACCAATCAGAAGAAGCCAATACGTTCTCCTAACCAGTCACAAGGATGCCCCTCCAGTTAGGCCCAGCTTCCCCTGGCCAGTGCACACCTGAAGCCCTTCGTTTTTCCACCGTCAAACTTTCCCACTCCTCTGCCTGCCTTTGAATCTCTGCCAAAACATGACTCCCCTGATCTTGAAAGCTCTGACTAAATGAGTAAATAGCTCTTACTTCTTCTCATTTGGTTGGTCTTCATTTATTTCCACAGAGAAAAAAACCTCCATGAAGACTAGACCACTTCCAGATGTTTGTCTCCAAATACATGACCAAAATAATTCTCTTCCAGGGGATGCTAAGATGGCTCAGCGAGTTGAGCAGTCATCTTGCAGCCCCCGGGTCTGAGGATCAAGTCCCGGCTCCAGCCCATGCAGACCCATGTGCTGAACTGGGACATGGTTCTTGCCGGGGCAGGCCTCCCAGGCTGGATGACCCCAGCTGGTCCCTGCCCTGTGCAGCCCCACGCCCACCTGTGGAGTGAAACCATGTAGAAAACTGATGACGTGCAGCAGTGGAGACTGCTCTGGGTCCTCTCCCTTCTATCTCTCTCTCTCTCTCTCTCTCTCTCTCTCTCTCTCTCTCTCTCTCTCTCTCTGTCTTTGTCAAAAACAATAAAAATAAATCTTTAAAATTTAACATCTCACCACCTTTAAAAAAATAGTAATACTTCTCTTCCAGCAATGTAAGAGTGCTTATATTATGAACAACTATTAACATATTTATTCTCAATAGATTAAGGGAAAACCCATAAGATCATCTGAATCTGTGTAGAATAAGCACTTTACCATGATTTAATGTTCATTTACAACAAAATATCAACAAAATGAGAACAAAATGAAACTTTTATTGCATGATGCAAATTATGTGTGAAAAACTATAAAGTCACAATTAATTGTGAAATATGAGAAGCATTCAGTAAGAGTCAGGAACATGAAAATAATTCCCACTATCACAAAATCTATTCAACATTGTACTAACAGTCTTAGTTTGTACAGTAAGACAAGAAAAAGAAATTAAATACATAAGGACGGAAAAAAGAAACAAAAATTTTCACTATGCACAAATTATAAGATTATCTGCACTAAAAGTCCTAGTGAACCTACAAACAACCTAATGCAACTAATAAAAGAGTTAAGGAAAGTTACTGAATACAAGGTCAAAATTCAAATCATACAATATAAGAAAAATACATTACAAAATTAGATGGTTAAGAATGTTTGTAATTTCTGGTGGAGACAGATTTATCGAATAAAACACAAAATCACAAACTACAAAGGAAAAGATGGAAAACTTTGTATACATTAAAAGTTAAAGCTTCTGTAAGACAAAGACACAATAAACAAACAAAGAAAACAAGCTGCAAACTGGGAACGATATTTGCTATGCACGTAACTGACAGAACATTATTATTCAGAATATGTCAAGAATTGCTACAAATCAAAAAGGAAATGCCAAACAACGCAGCAAAATAACGGGTGAAAGACACACACAGGTGACCCGGAAGAGGGACGTGGGAGGGCCAGTTCACACAAAGGGAGGCCTGAACTTTCAGAGCCAGACAGCTGGTCCCGTGATGGACAGGGGACCTCGTGTCGACCAGTGAAGAGCCAGGCTGGGATTGGAGGGACCCACTTCCGCTGGGTTTGGTGAGCTGGCAGAAAGGAGGCTGTGACCATGGGGTCCCAAAATGAGGTGAGCCAGCCTGAGAATGAAGCCAACAAGGAGGGGATGAAAGAGAAAGGAGGGAGAAAGTCATTCCTGAGGGCGCCAGCCTCACCAGACCTCTCAAGGCTTTCATCCACCTGTGCAATCACATCTGCCATTACTTAATTGAAGTCAGATCTCTGTCCTGTGCAGCCAAAGGGGTCCTAGCTGACAGAGGACCCTCTAGCCAGAATAGGAGAAGGAGGTGTGGTCAAGTTGTCATGGAGCAACAAGGCTGTTACCTATACAGCATCTCACCTGCACTTCCTCCCTGTGTGGAGAGTCCAACCCTGCTTTTTAAGGAGCTCTCTCATTGGCCAGGCTCAGGCCGATGACCCATCAAGGCACCAAGGCCAGCGTGGTGGGGTCATATAAAAACATGGCTATCTCTTTATAGCCACAGAGAAAGGGATGTGACAAGCAAAGAGTGCTACAGACAACAGTGACAAAGCCAGTCAAGTCTTACAAAGACAGGCGTACAACTAGTACACAGAGATTTGCATTTCTCTCAGTCTTGCTCTCCAATGTCAGTCAACTAAAGTTTTCAGGATGAAGAACATAAGGAGTGTATGTTTGATGATGTTCAGGCTTCAGGGCTGCTAATCCTCATCACAGGGCAGAGCTTTGGCCCTTGTGAACATCGGAAGTTCATCCCACCCTACAGATCTGTTCCATAGTGGGGACATATTACATGGCACCGTGCACACTCTTATCCAAACCTCTCATCTCCAAAGTCACCAAGGACGTCTATTGGTAGGTGTCACCTCACCTTCCCCAAGGAGCACAGCAGGGTCGGTGCAAGGGTCAATGAAATCAGGTGTGACATTACCCAGCACAGTGCCTGCCTCCATAAGGCTTGTATAACACTTGCACTATCATTAAATTATAATTGGCGTGATTATTTGTACCATGGAAATCTCCCCACTTGAATATAAGCGCTGCAGCCCTGCATTTGTCTAGTTTTTTTTATCACAGAGATTTTATGAGCTCAATATATAACCAGCAAGTGCTAAATGTTTATTCCCTCCTGCCTTCCATTCACTATTTTTATTACGATCACAAGATCTCCTTCTCAGATAAAGAGAGCCCACAGAACAAATCCAGCCTGCAACTTATTTTTGAATGACTCAGTGTCATAAGACTTGAATAGGTTACAAACATTTAAAAATGTGAAGTCTTTGTTTAAAAATCGGAATTCCCAATTTCTTTCAAAAAATCCAAAGTTATTCCCCATGGGGTAGTGTTCCTGCATGGCATAGGTTGCCTGGCAATTAGCACTCGCTCCCACTTCTAATCAGCAGTGCTTTCCAGATTGCCCCAGTCCCCACCATTCTCTTTAGTCTCCCCTGCCCGCTTCCCTCATGAATGTTACCTTCTGACCACTGTAGGCATTTGAGTTTTTAAGTCCTGAGTTAAACACTGTGTGTGCACACACACATGTGTGTTGGAGGATGGGTGAAGCACTCACCCATCAAGCTGAGCTGGTATCCCAGCGGAGCCCCAGTATAACTGAATTTATCACTCCATTTGACAAGTTGACACTAACCAGAGATCCAAGACCTGAGAGGGGAGGGTGTGTTGGCAAGTAAAGGGCAGGTGGGGCTGGTGTGGGTCCAGGACTTGCTTTGGTGACTGTGAAAGAGAGCATGTCACCTTCACCCTTGACTACTCCCCATACCCTCAGCTTCCAGGATGGACCTCTTTCTCTCTTGTTCTCCTAAATGGCTATGGCCCCCTGAATTCATCTTATAGGGCCATCCTTCACTCTGCAGCCACCATATTCATGTCTTCCTTCCTGCCTTCCCAGCGCCCAGCTCTGGCCTTGGCTTCTTCATTTATGGATTGATAGGTGTGGCCCCGCTGGTTCCTGGGGTGAGTCACCCATCTCAGAAACATCCCTAGGAACGAGATGACGTTGGGGAGAAACAATTAAAGAAGCACATTGGAAATCTTCTGATCCATCAAGCCGCTGTACCAGAGAGCCCAGAGCAGAAGCGATGGCCCGGTTCAGCGATTCTCAGCTCCGCCCCAGGATTCCCAGCCTTAGGTTCTGGCACAACAGGGGGCTTCCAATTATGGTGAGAGAGCATGCAACATTGAAAGAGGAGAATTCCCAATGCAATATGATTTCAAATTCACCCTGATTATCAGAAATAAGCTCTGCCAAGTGGTTAAGGGCAAGAAGATGAGAATTTAAGGAGTGTGGTGAAGATAGCGCTGAGATACTGTAGTCTTAGCTGAGTGAAACAAGAGAGGCATGAAGGACTCAACCTTCTCCTTTCTCTTTTCTTTCTCACCAAAGTTCTTGCCAGCGGCACACACGTAAAATAATACAAAACCCACATTCGGTTGCTTCAATGTCCAATGTCATTATCATTATTATCAATTATTGTTATGTATATGCCATTGATTTAAAAAGTTAAGAGTCACTGTTTTTTTAAAATTTTTGTTCATTCTCTATACCCTATAAAACCTGAGGAGCAAAGTAAAAGAAAAACAATAAGCTCTGCCCTTTATCTGTGGGGGTGCTGGGGTCTCTGCTGAAAAGGACTCAGGTACCCTGGTCTGCCCATCCCAGGCCCACCCAGGCATCCTGGGACCCCGGCTGGGGTGAGCCTCATGGGACAGACTCAGCCCTGCCTTCTCATCCGGCTTGCACAGGCCTGACCCTGGGAGGCTGGCGTCTCCCCTGAGCACCACACCCCCACCCTTCCTGCTAGAGCCACGGTTTTGCTCAGATCCTGAGGGACTGCTGGTCACTCGCTCAGCCAGCCCTTGTCCTCAGAGTGCCTTTTAATGCTCATCTCAGAGGTTTCTCTCTGCAGGAAGCCTTCATGAGTCACCTGCTTAATTACCTGTTTCCTCAGCATAGTGGGGCCTCTCCCAGCATCTGGGGATATCTAGTTGTCTCTCTGACCCCAGAGTCCAACATGGAACCTCTTAAATGACCCCATAGTCCACCCTCAACAGCTAGACCTGGATATTCCCCAGGGTCTGCAACAGTAGGCTGGCCAGATGTATCATTTGAAATGGGACAGTACCATTGTTTTCTGTCCCATTTAAAATGGGACATCTGGTCAGCCTACTGACCCCTTGAATTTAGTCCCGTGAGACTAGGCTGACCATGCATACTCTGAAATAAGACAGTACCGTCATTTTCTGTCCCATTTAAGGTGAGACGTCTGGTCGGCCTAGTGCACAGGCCTCCAGACTAAGCCTGCCTTCCATTATCCTCAGCTGCCAGCTCGGGCCCTGGCTAAAATGGCCACCTGCCACGTGGGTGGAACATGCTTGGCCTTGCACTTGGCCCCTCCTGGCAGAAAATGCTACCTCCCCACACCTGCTCGGGCCAGGCCTTCACCAGCTCAGTCCTCCCTGCCAGACTGTCCTCTGCCCCTGGCAGCCTCTGAGTCCTGTCACTTAACCATGTAACTGTAGTTGTTGTGTGAAAGCAGCCATAAAAACACACCTGGACAAAGGGAACAAAACTGTGCTCCAATAAAACTTTATTGACCAAAGAGGCAGCGGGCCAGATGTGGCTAGTGCTCTGCAGTCTGAGACCCCTGTGAAGGAGGCCTGATCTGCCTGCTGCCTGCTGGTGTGAACTGGCCTCCTTCCTTGTTCTCCACCCCCAGGCTCAATGCAGAGTCCAAGTCAGGGTAGCAGAGGGCACAGCGTGCTTGTGGCTTCGCCCCTTGTTCCTCCTGTCCTTTGGTGGCTCAGATAATATACCTGGGGTTCTTCCTCCATCATTCCCAAGATGCCCCCAGAGCATGGAATTTACACAAGGATAGACCTGAATTTGGAGAAGTTCCTCTTCCCTGTAGCTGTGTGACCTTGGGCAAGTAACTTGCCTTGCCAAAGCCTCACCTGTCAAATAGGAATTATAACCTCTTTCTTTTTTTTTTTTTTTTTTTAATTTATTGTTAAATTTGAT
>PVKE010015345.1:10292-33703 GCA_004027555.1 Craseonycteris thonglongyai
GACAGTTTACAGATGTACAAGTCCACCTCACATCATTCATGCATCGTATTATGTGCCCATCACTCAGTATCAGCTCCCCTTCCATCACCTTATATCTAGTGCCCACTCCCACCTCCCCCCACAACTGTCCCCCCGCTCCTCCCCCCTATCCTGGTAACCACCAAACCATTGAGTGTGTCCATAATGCTGGTGCCCTCTCGCTGACCCCTACATGTCATTGGCTATGAAGAATGGCATTGCCATGAGTGGTGGGCACCTGTCACTCATGACAGCCCCAAATCTTTTGAACACTCCGTCCACATACATTATCAGGATTCATTCACTATCATTCAGTCATTCATCTGCCAGCACCTTCCCAGAGTAGAAATCCAGCTTCCCAAGTGAGAATTCCAAACTCCCCCATCTGCTTAGCTGGACTGGCACAGGCTGGGGTGACAGCTCTGCCATTGGCCCCCTGGATGCTTCCAACACCAAGAAAGGGAGATGTCACAAAATTCATCATTGAAGGAAGTCCCAATGCAGGGGCCAGCAGAAGTACTCACAAGGGAACGGCTCAGGGAAAGAGCACAGGACAGCGTCCAGCATAAACCCAGGGACAGTGAGGTCATGGAGAAAAAAGCATGTCCAAGTCAGACACCCAGGACGGGGGTATATGGGGGAAGCAGGTCAGATTGATTCAGTCTAGGCATGTCTAGGTTCATTCTAGGAATGTCTACCACAGAGAGAAACAGAAGCAAAGGCTTATGTGTAAAGATGCGGTACTATTTACATTGTCAAAAAAGAAAGAAACCCAAATGTCTAACAACAGGGCCACGGTGCAAAGATCAAAAACAATGTGTGAGGAAGTTTGGGTGACCTAGGAAAGTACTTAAAGTGAAATGGTGAGTTAAAACAGCAGACGATATAATTACAATATGGTTTTTAACAAGAGATTTGAAGAAAATATGCTGAAATCTGAAATAACGAAGGTCCATGCCGCATGAGTGATTCTTTTTATGGTCAGTTTAAATGGCCTCCAAGTCTTTGCTCCTCCTTCCGTGAGAAGTTGAGTGTGATGCCTGCCCCTGTGAATCCACACGGCCCCCTGACCCAGCTCCAAATCTAGCCTCCGCAAGCACGGGGCCTCTGCAGTACCTTCTAGGAGCCCAGAACACCACCCAGGAAGTTGCCCGGAAGTCCAAGTCACTCCAGGGCCACAGAGGTGACACCAGCTTTCCAGCCCCCACCCCCCTTGCTGAGTTACCACACATAATGGGAAATCATCCTGGACCCTCTAGCAACCCCTCTGTCAACTGTATACTGATGGAGTGACCTCTGTCCACACTTGTGAAACAAGAACTTCTCAACTGTGCCTGCCCCACTTCCTGCCCCACGAAATCCTGAGCCATAATAAAATGATTATTGTTTTAAGACTAAGTTTGTTACATAGCAATAGATAATGAGGTCACTTCTCTTCCACTTTTATATCTCATATGACAGCAAAATAGAGAGAAGGAAGCTAATCTTCAAAGTGAGAGTAGTTGGATGAGAGAATAGTCTTAAAGGGACAGTCCAGACAGGTGTTCCATGTGCCCCTAAGGTGAGTGTCCCCTGCCTAATCACCATCTGTGGGGTTCAAGTGCAGCTCTCACCTTAAAACACAGTTTTCTGAGCAGCCAGGGCCTGACCTGGGCAGGCTGCCCTTGGTGCTGGGGCATCAGGGTCATGGAGAGGATACAGCCAACCTGTCCCGCACCGTGTGACCCACTGTAAGGGGACAGCTCTGCCAGGCCACCACAGCCACTTTGCATGTCTCCACACAGGCCACTCAGGCAAGCCACCACCTCAACCTGACTCTAGACTGGGCGGAACTCGCCGTGACCCTCCCGGAATGTGGGAAGCCAGGCAGCACTGTGTGGCACTGTCACAGGCCAATTTGCATCCCCTCCCAGTTCTGCAGAGACAGGAGAACTCCCCTGCCGCCCTCCTGCGCGCAGCGGCAGTCATAAACTGCTTGGCTGCAGCATAGAGGTGGCTCCTGCACACGAATGACCCACCTGCGTGGCATCGATCCCCTGGCCCCTCCAGCTGAACAGCATGTCAGACTAGGGGGATGCAGGGAGCCCCCAGCAGGCTGGCCTTGCCTTTGCTGCCGGGTAAATGATCAGCAGAGTCCACCCAGGCTCTCCGCATCCTTGCCTGGTGAACCTGTAGAAGGAGCCCAGCCATAGCAGCAGCAAGTGTGTGTACAGCTCTCTCAAGAGCTCAGGGCCCAAACTCCAAACTGCAGACTAAGAACCTCCAGCCCGGGCCAAAGTGGATCCTTGCAGGGGGCATGGGGATGGGGTGGGGCAGGAACAGGGGGTGACAGAAAGGGGAAAATGACTGTATTTGGGGTGGATTATGAATGTGACTGGTCCCAGCAGAGATTGTGCATGTCCAGACCTGCTCACCTGTAGAGAGGATGCACCTGGCATCTGGCCTGGCTAGCCCTGAATGTCCCAACTCAGAAAGACAGGCACCCTCACCAGTTTGAAAACTGCCCTGAGGGCTGAGACCTGGGCCAGTCCATGATGTGCCTGCCCAGAGCCTAGCATGGGGCCTGGCTCTGAGCAGCCTCCTTTCTACAAGCTTCTTAAGTCCCAGCATGAGGTAGAGACAAGGCCCAGACTTGGTCTTAAGCAGTCTGAGGTTCTATCCTAGTTGAGCTTCTTATAGCTGTAACCTTGGGCAAAGCACTGAACTTCTCTAAGTCCATCTCTCCTCCTTTGATAGACAGGGATTATAACATGTAACTTTCAGGGTTATTATGCTGACTATAGAATGTAGAATGTGGAAAGCAGCTCATTTGAGGCTTGAGGAATACCAGATCTCAAAAAATAGCCACAGTCACTATGCTACCAACAACAATAATAAAGCAAACACTTACTGAGCACTTATTATGTGCTGGATATCTGTATTGGGTTCCCCCTAAAGCAGACCCTAGACAAAGTCTTAAGTGCAGGCAGTTTTGTGAGGGGTGGGGAGGAATGACTCAGAAAACACAAGAGGGAGAGAGGGAACTGAGACAGGAAGGGTGAGCAAGCCATAGATCAGGTGTGACAGTGAGTATGTCACATACACTGCGGGTAGCTGGTCTGTGCTCTACACCAAGCTTGTTCAACCCACGGCCTGCAGGCTGCATGCGGCCAAGGATGGCTTTGAGTGCAGCCAACACAAATTCATAAACTTTCTTAAAACATTATGAGATTCTTTTGCAATTTTTTTTTTTAGCTCATCAGCTATTGTTAATGTTAGTGTATTTTATGTGTGGCCCAAGACAGCTTTTCTTCCAATGTGGCCCAGGGAAGCCTAAAGGTTGGACACCCCTGGTCTAGACCCTCTGAGAGCCTGTGGAGAACATGCTGTAGAATTGTCCACCACTGGGTAACCCCTCACATATATGGTCAAATAATCTTTGACAAAGGTGCTAAGATCATTCCATGGGGGAAAGAACAGTCTTTTAAACAAACGATGCTGGGACAACTGGCTATCCGTATAAAAGGATGATGTTGGACCCTACCTTGCACCATATAAAAAATTAATTCAAAATGTATCAAAGATCTAAAAGGAGTAAAATCTACAAAACTTTTAGAAGAAAACACATGGGAGAAAGCTTCATGACATTGGATTTGGAAATGGCTTATTAGATATGACACCAAAGACACAGACAACAAAAGCCAAAATAAGTCAATTGTCCTACATCGACATTAGAAACTTTGTGCATCAAAGAATACAACAGAGTGAATCAGTAATCTATAACATGGAAGAAAATATACAAAAATCATATTTTAATAATCTTCAGCGTATGTAAAACACTTCCACATCTCAGCAGCGACAACAAAAATAACCTGAGGTAAAAAAGGGCAAAGTACTTAAGGAGACATTTCTTCAAAGAAGGTATACAAATGGCCAACAAGCAAATAAAACATGCTTAACATCACTAATCATAGGGAAATACAAATCAAGATCATTACATGACTTCACACTCATTGGTATAGGCATTACCCAAAAAAAAAAGAAGAAGAAGAAGAGGAAGAGGAAGAAGGAGAAGGAGAAGGAGAAGAAGGAGAAGAAGAAAGAAGAAAGAAAAAGAATAAAAGGAGGGAGGGAGGGAGGGAGTAAGAAGTGCTGGTGAGGACTTGGAGAAGCTGGGACACGTGTGCACTGTTGATGGGAATCTGAAATGGTGAAGCTGCTGTGAAAACCTATATGGTGCTCATGAAAAGACTGAACATAGAATTAGCACGTACGTGATCCAGCAATTTCAGTTCTGAGTATATACCCAAAAGAATTGAAAGCTGGGACTCAGATATTTGTACACCCACTTCATAGCAACATTATTCACAATAGCCAAAAGCAGCATTATTCACAAAAACCAAGTGTCCATGGAGAGATGAATGAATGTATAAATAAAATGTAGTCTAGCCATACAATGGTATATTATTCAGCCTTAAAAAGGAAGGAAATTCTGACACATGTTGCAACATGAATGAATACATTATGCCAAGTGAAATGAGCCAGTCACAGAAGGACAAATACTGTCTGATTTCACTTATATGAAGTCAAATTCATAGAGACAGAAAGTGTTACAGAATGGTGAGTGCCAAGTACTGGGGGAGGGGAAACGGGAGTTAGCATTTAACGGGCATAGTTTCAGTTTAGCAAGATGAAAAGGTGGTGATGGTTACACAACAGTGTAAATGCACTTAAAACTACTGAGTTACACCTTAAAAAACAGTTACGATGGTAATTTTATGTTATATATATTTTACCACAATTAAAAATTTTTGAAAGAGAACCAGTAATTAGACAGTATTATTGAGATAAACCTAAGGACAAAAAGAATGATACAATATAAAATAAAAATAATATAAACAAATGTACGACAAAACAAAAGTCGTCCATGGTGGGGCTACAGAATGGGGCTGGCATCCTTCATTGATGGAGGGCGCTTCCTGGGGGTGCTGAATCCACGCGTTTCCTGGCTCTCTGGCATAGGTGAGGGCCCTCAGGCAGAGGAGCAGGGAGATACAGGCGCTTGAGGGGTGAACAGGCAGAGTGAACGTGTGTGGGATAGTGCGCGCCAGCTCTGGTTCCACGCAGAGGTGGGATGAAGACACTGATGGGGTCTGCCACACCTGTCACTGTTCTCTCTCTGTCAGTCCTCCAAGCAGCTCCTGTGCTTTTCCCCGATGTGCAGGCGAGGAACCATGCTCAGAGAGACTGGGTGACTTGCCCAAGGTCACACAGTTAGGAAGGCTTGGAGTCTGATCGCAACCTCTTCACTATGCTGCCCCAGCAGATTAAGACTCTAGTTTTAAGGAGAAGGACCAGGGATGTCCTCCAGTGCTGGCTCTGGCATCATTTTGGCCACAGCACAAACAGGTATGCCTCACGGGTGTGCCAACAGTGAAATGAAGGTGGATCACCTACAACAGGGATGACAATCTTTTGGCTTCCCTGGGTCACATTGGAAGAATCATCTTAGGCCACACATAAAATACATTAACATTAATAATAGCTGATGAGCTAAAAAAAAAAACCCACAAATCTCATAATGTTTTAAGAAAGTTTACGAATTTGTGTTGGACCACATTCAAAGCCGTCCTGGGCCACGTGCGGGCCAAGGGTTGGACAAGTTTGATCTACAAGGAAGTGGGTTTTCAAGAAAAGGCAACTTCAGGGCTCTCCTTTGGCTTTTTGCAGCCAATGATCAGAAAATAACAACCCAGCAACCATGCCCCGAACCAGCCCCTGGGTGCTGACTGCCACTCTCTGTCCACTGTTGCAGAGCCTCAGACCCCACACCCACCTGCTGAGTGTCAGCTGCCCGTCCCTTGGCCTACAGCTGTGCCAGCCCAGCTCTGCCCACCAGGAGGAGGCAGATGGGCTGAGCCGGCTCCTCTGTTTTTAATGAAAGCATGTCAAGCCTAGGAGGGGGTCAGTGCCCAGGAGGCTGCCAGGCAGGCTGCAATTAAACCTCTCTCCTGCTGTCTCTGGAGGCTCTTTGAAACAAGAAGAGACACACAGCAGCACCAGGAGGTCGCCTTCCCTTCCACTGAATTGGCAGCTCGGTGTCACCCGCCCCCCCCCCTTGGGGGGTTGGGCTATTGTGCCCCAACTGACAAGAGAGGGGAAGGGCCCACCTCTGCCAGAGAACTCAGCTGGCCATTTCTGGGGTGGTGAGGGAGGGAAGCAGCTCTACACCTGAACCCAGAGCTCAAGCTAAGAGCTGACCCTCAGATGCAGGGCGCAGAGCAGCTGTCCCAGACAGAGGGCTTCTCTGGTGGGGAGGCCAGGAGGCCATTAAGACAGGGGCGTCCAACCTGTCGGCTTCCCTGGGCCACCTCAGAAGAATTGTCTTGGGCCACACATCAGATACACGAACACTAACGATAGCTGACGAGCTAAAAAAAATATTTTGCAAAATCATCTCATAATGTTTTAAGGAAGTTTGGGGATTTGTGTTGGGCCACATTCAAAGCAGGCTGCAGGTTGGACAAGCTTGCTCGAAGTCTGCTAAACTGGGGGGAGGGGCTGTGACCTCCTTGGCCTAGAGTGTTCAGGGCGGGTGATCACCAGGGTACTGTGCAGGCTCCTTGGGTAGGAAGCTGAGCTGGGAGAGCTTTGTCCTCCTGTCACTGTCCCTTACCCCTGAGGGAGCAGGTTACTGTGATTCCACTCACTGCTCGCTCCACCACCCTGCCTGGCTGGCTTCAGGCCCCTGCTGTCCCACACAACGTGGTCTGGCCTCCTCCCACCCCATTGAGAGAACACTTCACTTGTTAATTTAATCCTGACAAAAATCAACCCCGAGCAGATGTCTTTTCAGTTTCATGACATATATATATATATATATATATATATATATATATATACACACACACACACACACACACACACACACACACACCGGCCTTAGGGCCTTTGCACACACCATTTCCTCTGCCTGGAACTCTTCCCCCAACAGTTTGCCTCACATCTCTGCTGAAATGTCACCTCCTCAAGAAAATTTTCCCTGACCATTGCTCCCCAGTCTCCCTCAATTAGTCTAATGGTGCCAGGTACTGGTTCTTCTAGCACTTTCTAATAATAACAAACATCTGTTCGTCACTCACTGCATATCAGACACGGGTGTAAGTTCTTTATGAGGATCATCTAATAATTAAGTCCTCCCAAAGACTGTATGAGGAAGGTAACATTGTAGCAGATTATGTTTTCCAAAGAGGGGCACAGCAATACAGCCCGTCTTACAATATGACATGACATGCCACGCCCTACAGCCAAACAATAGAGTGCAATAGGAGTGACTCTGTGTGTCTTCTAGAACTAGGTCCTACAAGGCAATATGGCTTGTATACTGCTTCCACCTGGTGTCCTCAATCTCTCTCTCCTCGCCCTTGGAACCCAGCCACCCTGTCGTACAAGAAGGCCCAGCACATATGGAGAAGTGGCATGTAGGTGTTCCAGCTAAAAGCCGCAGCTAGACCAGCACCAACTAGTGTTGGGCCTTCAGATGGTTGCAGCCCACTGCCCTCTCCCCAGCCCTCATGTCTCCCAGCCAAAGCCCCAGATGTCAGGAGCAGAGACAAGTCATCCTCATTTTGCCCTGTCTGAATTCCTGACAACAGAAAACATGAGTGATGAGAGATGCTTATTGTTCTAAGCACTAAGTTTAGAAATAAATGTTAAGCAGTGACATACTGTCAATTAATTATTTTATTTTATTTTATTTAAAACACTCCCACTTTCTACATAAAAACACTGAGACAGACAAGTTAGCAAGTACCCAAGGTCATACAGCTGGTGGGATGGATTGGATTTTGTTCATCAAAGTTTTACCCTTCCCACACCTCCATGAGTGTAGTATATTTCCCATCCCAGTGAGGCTGAACTTGTCTGTGTGACCTCCACAGCCAGTGGGACATGAACAGAGGTGACAGTGTGTGACTTAAGAGTCAGGATGCTTTTGCTTGCCCCTCTGGGAGCAGCTAAATCTGCCATGAGGACATGCTGGTTCAGGAGAAGGAGTGCTTGGAGCAGACCTGAACTCAGCTCACAATGCACCCCAGCCATTGTGCTGGGTGAGAGGAAATGCTTATTGTAGGTGGTGAGTTTGGGAACACTCGTTACACAGCATTACTGTAATAGTAGCTGGCTGCTGCAACTATTAATGCTGGAGCTGGAACTTGAACCCGGTATAACTGGCCCCAGAGCCATCACTGAACCACAAAACCATATACGAGTTTGCTGATTTCTATTCTGTCTCCCCAGTCTTGAATGTGAGTCCCTGAGGAAAGGGGCTTCATTGGCCTTGCTCACCATATAGCCCCATGTGCCTGGCACAGTACCAAGTCCCAGTACCAAGGACCCAAGTACCCAGTGAGTGCTTCCAAATTATTCTGGCTTGGATACCAGGCACTCTGTCCACAGGGAGCACCCACTTTGGGGGCCAGTGATTGACAGAGGCTAAGACAGAGGTCTGAGCAGAAGGTGGAGGGTGCCTAGAAGGGGCATGATGGGGTCAACCTGAGGGATGCTGGGTCTCAGGACAGGTGTCTCTGCCTCATCGGGAGAAGGAACCAGGAGAGCAAAATCATGGCGGTGGAGAGGGCAGTGTGAGGAAGGGAGGAGGAGGAAAAAGGTTCTGGAAAGGTGAATGGGCTTGCATCCTAGGCTGAGCGTGGTGGGAGTTAGATCTATCACAGGTGGGGTCTGAGGTGGTCATGACTAACAAGGCTGAAGGTGAAGCTTTTATTGGGATACTACATTTTTAACAGGGATCAATCAGTCAAACAAAACAAATGAAACACTAATAGTGGAACGTCAGATGTCCAGGTGAGGAGCGACTGGGCAGGGAGTTCTGCCCAGTGTCCTAAAAACCACTCAATGTTTGGTTTACACAGTGTCACTCAAACCTGTCTGCGGATTCCTTAGCAATGTTCCCACTAGAGCTGGGTGGTCTTGGGACTGACTCTGCAGATAGAGGACAGGGAAGGTGGCGCTGCACACCTTCTGAGTTCGGGTCAGAAAAGGCTGAGCACTTGCTTTGGGAGCCTTGAGGTTCCTCATAAGAGTCTGACTGTCTTGAGGCCACCACATGCTATGGGGACTACAGGCCACATGAAAAGTCCCCCCAGGCAGCCTGATCTTTAATTCCTTCTTCAAATGTGTGAGCAAAGAAGCCTCCAGATGAGTCACCCCCAACATAGTCCGGACATCATGAGGCACGGATGAGATGAGCCCATGTGCGCCTGCCTAAATTTCAGAGCTGCAGCTCCCGGGAGCAGCACAGGCTGAGTGCTGTGTTAACAGCAATGGTAACAGGAGCGGTTATTGTCCACGCCACACACTAAAGCTACTTGGAAAGAGAGGAATGAACCCTCAGGCCCCCCTGCCCTGACCCTCTGAGCTTATTCCTGTCTTAGCGGGATAGAGCTGAGCTGACCCTCAGCCAGGGACAGAGGAGAGGGAAACCATTTGCATCTTCTTTCTTCCTCCCTAGGAGGAGCAATGTGGGCAGACTGGCGGGGATCTCTGCAGGCAGCCCCACCACGGTGCCTGGGGACGGGGCTCAGCCTGCCGTGGCATTCCACAGAACTCTTCTGGGAGCTCCTGCAGCGGTCCCTGCATGGACAGTCCCCACCCCAAGCTTGCTCAGGCCTTATTTCACAAAGAAGCTGAGGCTCTGAAAGCGATGTGACATGCTCAAGGTCCCTAGGGCTGACCTCGTAGCCTTAGTCCAAGCCCTGCTGGCCTTGGCCTCTAATGACACCTTTAGTGCCCTTGAAAGAGGAGCCGACTGTGGGTGTGGCCCTGCCCAGCTGGGGCCCTCTTCATACCTTCACCACACCTGCCCCTTCTTCCTCCTTCCTTTTCCCTCGACCTCCACAGCTGCTATTCCCCACTGCCTACACCACTCCTCCTCACCTGCAAAGCACATCATTCAAGATCCAGCTCATGAGTCCCCTCCTCCAGAAAGCCTTCTTGGCCTGCAGGCTGGATCAGGTCATAGCAGGACCTCCTCTGACTCTACACGTGTGCCTCCCTCACCCATCCCACCAAACCAGGATTTCCTTGAGGGCAAGGATGGAAACGTGTGTCCACCTCCGTGTTCCTAGCCCAGACTGGAGCTTGGCACAGAATAGGTCACGGAGAGAGTGAGTCAGAGGCCCCAGTGGACCCCTGACCAGACCCTGGGGTCAGGCACTGCCTGCAGGCCTTGGCAGAAGCTAAGACCCATCACAGATGTAGATGACAGCACCTCCTGGGCACAATGAAGACTTCAGAGTGAGACAGAAACTCAGGGGATGCTTGGAGGCCATTGGTCAATGTAAAGGATGCCACGACAATGCTAAGAACAGTGACAGTATGTGTGGGGAAAAGGGGGCAGGATTTGGGGCTTCAAGGGGACCAGAGAGCTGTGATCAAAGGGTGCTTCAGGCAGACGTCTGGGGAAATGGGCTCGAGGGGCACGGGGGTCTTTGTTGGTCACCTCTGGGCCAGGAGTAGGGCAGGTGAGAAGGGTCAGCAGCTCGGGGCCTCTTCGGGCTCCTGGCACTCCAGCTTCTGGCTTGTTTCCCACCAGAGTGAGGAGTACCAAGGGAAGGATTGTGTCCCCCAAGCTGGGCAGTCACTGGGGCCTCCATCACCTGCCCCTGTTACCTGGAGGTCAGTGGCTCTGTCAGGCACCAAGGTGCTCACAGCAGCAGCCCTGTGATGTCACTGCTCCTGCTCAGCACACAAGTCTACACCTGGGACTCACAAACAAGATGCCAAGTGGTGACAGGGAGTGAGCTCAGAGGCCACCCCTCCCCCAGCATCTTACTGCCCTCAGGGAAGGCACTGTCCCTGGCTGGGCCCCTGGTGTGGGCAGGACAGCTTCACCACAGATCCGGTCAGGGACAGTGAGGACCATTCAGGATGTCTGTGTCTCCCCATCCTCCGTTCTGTGTCTCCCCGTCCTCCGCTCTGGGCCTCATAGAGCTCCCGAAAGTGTCAGGAGGCCTCCGTTCTCCAAAGACCACAGGTGAGGGACTCAAAAGGCTTGAGGTGCCAGGAGAGAGGCCCCGCCTACAGATCCCTTGCCCACAAAACCCGCCCTCCTTGACTCCAGCCAGCGTCCCAGGTGCCAAACCCAGCCTGGTGGCACCTAGGCTCAAAGGAAGCCAGAAATCAGAAAGTGATATGAAATACTTGCATGTCAAGAGGCTGGACCCAAATTAGAGACAAACAAAAAGTCAGGGGGCGGACAGGAGCCAGTCATCAGGTCGCAGCCTGGGACTCAGGGTTGATGAGCGTCCAGGCGAAGGCAGGCTGAGGGTGAGCCAGAAGCTGGGAGCCTGACTGGGGAGGGAGAGCCACTCAGCTCAGGGACAGACCCAGGAGGCTGTGCTGCAGCCTGGGGCACAGCTGTCGCGATGTCAGTGCTCACAGCTGGCGGTTGGCATGGCTCTGAGCTTGCAGCCTCACATACTGGGCTAAGTGCTATTAATAACCCCATTTCACAGATGAGGAAACTAAGGCACAAAGAGGTTAAGTCATTTCCTAGAGGCACACAGTGACTAATGAAGCTATGTTTGAACCTCAGTTCCCAAGGACTTGGGTCCTAGCAACTTTTCTTAAATATTTCACAAGCCGCTCCAGGAGCCAGAAGGAGCAGCAGAGCACTCAGATAGACAGGCTTTTTGTTTGTGAGGTGTTTGTGAGTGCACCTGGAGAATTCCTACCTTCCCAGGACCCATCAATGCTGTCTGATAGGGACCCATGGGCTTGGGCACAGTGAAGCAGAAAACTCACCGCACAGCCTGGGCCACCCCTGAGACCCTACCCTCTTCCTGGGATTTCCATGACGTCAGAGAAAGGGAGCCCCCAGAATTACTGAAATAGGATTTCCCATCCACCTTTCCCAAGCCAGATTCAATTTGAGTTTTTAAATGTCACATTTGTCACTCAAACCTGTAGCACACAAATGGTTGTGTTTAATCTTTGTGGCAACGTCACAGAGGAGAAAGGTCTGTTATCTCTCTGTTGCTCCAGACCCCAGGGCATAGAGGTGGGCTGAGCAGTGCTGAAAGGGGTAGCCCAGGCCTGGCACACAAGCTGGGAGGAGTGAGGCAGAGCCAGGGCCACCACCAGGGCAGAGTGATTGGCAGGATGCAGAAACCACAGACATCGTCAGCTCAGCAGCAAGGACAGTACGACCGACCTGAATTCTGGGCATAGAATTTGCCTGGCTTAAGCCCCTTCAAAATAAAGATACGAGGAGGGATTATAAAAATAATCAGTAGTCAACAGAGCAAGTTTGGAAATCACAGGGGGAAAAAAAAAGAAGAAAATTTTAATTGCCCAAAATAACACCAACCAGAAACAAACTGTCCCTGGCTTGGCATATTTCCCACCTGTTTTCTTGTTTGTTTTTATAGCCAAGATAATACTGGATATATAATTATGTAATGTGCTTTGTTTTTCTTTTTAAGAGGAACATTCATCAGCAGTCTCCCGGTCAGAATAAATAAATTGTGAGTATCCCTTTGGAAAGACTGCATAGTATTCTACCACATGAGCTTGACCTCAACCATCCCCTTTTATTGGACAGCTATGTCATTTCTTAATTTTCACACTCATTAACAGCATTAAGATGAAGATAATTTTTAAAAGATTTTTTTGTCATTTAAATTAAAAAGCTTTGATCACGTTAAGCACTTCAAAGACTACAACAGGGTATACAGACTGTTTTTCCTGTCCTGGATTCCCACTTCCTTAGTCTCCAAAGTACTACTAATACCCAAGGTTTTGGTTTGCACACACAGACAAACACATACATGACAAGACTCCCTCCGTTTTCCCCACAAGTGACAGCATGCAGCTTTATTCACGGAACCATGTACGCTGGAGATGGTTGCTTACCAGTATATAGAGATGCACACCATTTGTTGTTGGGCTGTGGGATACTGCATTCAATGAGCCAGCGGAGTGCTGCTAAACTATTATAGCTCTCCAGAAAGGATAAAGGGCTCTGACTGCAGCACTTGCCCACTTCTGTGGGGGTAAATGCTCCCACCACAGCCATGTCAAGCTACGAACAATTTAACAGCTGGCTGGCAAATCTTCCTGAATATCTGACCATCGTCTCTCAAGAGCCAGAATGAGCCAGCACTGTCACAGCGGACACGCAGCCTTTCTTTGGTAATGGGAAATTATTGCCTTATGGTTGATCCTCAGATGTGGAATTTCTGGGTCCAAAGACCTGAACATTTTAAGGTATTGATTCATTTACTAAATTAATAGCCAGAAAGGTAAGCCAGTCTGAGTGTCTCCCTGCTACGGTGGGCATGTCCTTTGTGTGTCTGCATTTGTCCAGTAGTCTCGGGTTCTAATCTTGACTAATTGAATATAGAGTGTCAGTGTGTCTTGTGACTTTTTTTTTTTTTTTAAGATTTATTTTATTGTTTTTGACAGAGATAGAGAGAGAGAAGGGGGAGGGCCCAGAGCAGTCTCCATAGTTGTACGTCATCAGTTTTCCACATAGTTTCACTCCACAGGTGGGCGGGGGCCGTGCAAGGCAGGAACTGGGCCAGGGGCCTCCTGTATGGGAAGCACGCCCCAGTTCAGCATATGGGTCCACACAAAGCAGGGCCAGGACTCTATCCTCGTACCCCAGGGCTCCAAGACAAGTGCTCAACCCACTGAGCCATCCCGGCATCTCCTTGTGGTTTTAATTTGGCAGCGGTGGCCAAGGAAACTTGCTTGCAGGGATAAATGGGAACATCAGTCCTGTATCCCACCATTGGAAGGGGCAGTGGAGCCATCTCTACAGAGACTGGGGACCAGGGCCCAAACAACTTTGACAGTCAGGCCTGCCCTTGAACCACAAATAGGAAAATCAGGGTCTGATGACCAGTTGGGATGATGACCATCCCAACTGCCTGGCCTGCTGGCCTTGGACATTGCCAGGTGTGTCCTCGATCACACCCGGAAGGGAAGACCATGCATGTGTATGTGTACACGTGTTTGGGGTGGGCTCAGCAAGGCAGTGAAATCGTGCTTTCCCAGGGCTCGCAGTTTACAGGTGTCCATCTGCTGCAAGGCATCGCAGTGTGTGAGGGCTGGGCTGCAGCCCAGGGCCCAGATCTGTAGGGACAAGATGCAGTCCAGAACCTGCGTGGCCCCAGCAGCCCTGCAGTCACTTCGCTCTACGCAGCCAGCACTGGGCAATGTGTTCCACGTGCCAGGCACCATTGAGAGCCCTGTGCGGTACCGTCCTCATCTGTCTTACAGCTGAGGGATCTGAGGCACAGAGAGGCTGAATGACGCAGTGGGGCAGGACAGGGCCAGGATTCAAACCTCAAATGCCAGGGCCTTCTCCCCTAAATGCCATGCCCCATGAGTCTGCTGTCCCAGGCTCGGGACTGGACATGTGGGGGTTCAAGCCCCAGCTGCTCCATTTCTCCACGTGCAGTGGCAGAACACCAGGTCCAGGGAGCCACCTCACACGGTGCTCCTGGAGGGACCAGCACAGGTCAGCAGTCAGTTGGGTGTCCCGTGGGGGCGCTGTCCCTGCTCTCACCCCAGAGTGATGTAGAGAAGTCAAGAGCAGACACGGTCTCAGGAGTGTCTCTTACCTGTGCCTCAGACTTCTTGGTTGCCAGTGACAAGCTCACAGCTCAAGCCTGTTTAGGGACAACAAGAGAACAGATTGGTTCATACGACCCAGAGTTCAGGCACCACCAGTATAGGGAGCCAGAACAACACCGACAGCACATTGCCCTCTCTTCTCACACAGTCTGTCCTCACTTTGGGGAGTGGAACCTCTTCCATCCAGCATCAGGATGCCGCCAGGGCTCTAGGCCACATACTAGAACCAAGTGAGCCAGTGAAGGAATTCCGCAGAAATCCATGAGTGTCACAGAGAAGAGGGCCTGGCTTGGGTCACACTAGCACCCCTGAACTAACTACCGTAGCCAGAGGGGTAGCTGTGCTGACACCAGCCTGAACCTCACACCCATGCCCAGAGTCATCCCGCCTGAGTTCATGTACTGACAGTGCAAGGGACAGGGTCCTACGTGAGCCCACGCACTGACATGAGAAGGTGGCTCTCCCAAGCAAAACCGGGTGCCATTTCAGAAGCAGAGTAGAGGCTGAGCAGGCCAGATCAGCAGATGTCCTCTTGGCCAGGTGGTTCAAAGCAGTGACAGAAAGGTTGCAAGACTTGGCATGGTGCCACCAGAAGCCCCCACACCAGCCTCTCATGCTCCTGGGGAAGTGACACCACCAGCTGATGCCAGAGAAATGCAGGCCTGAGGCCAACACAAAGGGCCACCGTGAGGCAGGGGCCCGCGAGGAAGCCAGCCTCAAGCTGCTGGCTGCGGCCTGCATCCAACTGCAGTGCAGGCCCCGGAACTGCATTAGTCTGAACAGGACGTCTGCTGGATCGGGCTGCCTTCCAAACTCCCAGTCAGCCCTGTGCCGCTCAGTGCACCCAGAGCTGCCTACAAGTCATCCTCAGGGGCTGGAGACCGGTGGTGGAACAGGCCTGGGAAGCCATGTAGCCTGGGTTCAAATCCCCACTCTGCGTATAGCAGCCAGCCAGGACACCCTGGACAAAGTACTTCTCCACCCCGTCCTCAGTTTCCTGGTTGTTGTGCAAGAAGGAAAACATTTAGTGTTGCAAAACGGAGGGAGAGAAAGAGAGGGAGAGGTTGAGGGGAGAAAAAGAGAGGCTGTAGCAATTTCTGCCTCCTGGGCTGGGGGAGATGGGAGGCAAGGGGAGGGGTCATTCACACAAGCTTAGGAAGCCAGGCCAGGGTCTGCAAGCTTCAGGCAATGCTTGAGAAGCTGGAAGTGGAGGCCTGTGAGGATCATTCTGAGTCTAGTTTAGCAGGTCAGGGGATCTGGGATTCTGAGAGGCTGGGTCCAGCCTGGCCAGGGCTGTAAGCAACAGACACCTGACTCAAATAGGTTTGAGCCACAGGAAGGGTATTTCCCCCAACGTCAAAGCTTCTGTCTTGAGGAGAGCCAGGCCCCAATGGGAAAACCTCAGGGACCACCCTCAGTGGTCTTCAGGGGTGCAGCAGCAAGCTTTCCACCCAGGCAAGAGAAGCTGGTCTCCGGGGGGGGGGGGCTCTGTCTTCCCTCAGACCTTTCCCAAAGCCCCCGGCAAACTTCCCTAGACCTCAGAAATGTGCCCAGGCCTGTCCTGACCTCTCCCCAGGAAGGAGATGGCAACCAGAACCACCAACCAGGAGAGAATTCCCCACCCCTGAGGCAGGAGCCCAGAGAGACGTGGGAGCCGGGCTCTGTGAGGAGCCCCACAGGGGCTGGCCAGCACACACGGGAGCCCCTGCCCTGGAACTCCAGTGGGGCCACTGCACACCCCCAGCAGGTGCCCCAGGTCCCGGTGCCATATGAGGAAGCTGATCCAATGACTCAGTGGCGCAGCACCCTAGCACGACGTGCAGGTTGCACAGTCAGGAAAAGCAGGAGGGTTGTGCAGTCAGGAAAAGCAGGAGGGTTGCGCAGTCAGGAAAAGCAGGAGGTCATGGGAAAGTCGGCTCTGACTCCCAGGTCCGGCAGGTGTGGCCGGTGCACACAGAGCTCCTCGGGAGGGCCCTGGCCCAGCCTGCGGGAGGGACAGAGCAGGAGTGGCTCAGGGCCTGGAGCCGCAGTGTCCCCAGAGCTATGCCAAGTCAGGGCCGTGGCTCATCCTCAACACATCTGTGTAGGACAGTGACAGGACATGGCCTCGGGGAGGGCAGGCCAGTGGGGTGATGTCTGCAGCTGCGGTGACACTGAGGACATCTGCTGACAGCTCGCAGCAGCTGGGGCAGCACATCCTTCAAGGACAGGGTCTGGGAGCACATCCCTGTGGCTACCTTGGGCAGCGGAACTGAAGCCTCCCTCACTCCTGTGGGTTGGGGTGGCTAGGTGGTACTCCACAGATGAGAATGCTGCTGTGGGGTACCCAGGAGCTCTCCAGTACCCCAAGCCCTCCCTTGTTCCCCACCTCGCCTGAACCACCCCATGCTCTCTCTGCTGGAGTCCCCCGCAGCCCACGGCCTCCCAGAAACTTCTGGGCCTGTTTTGCTAGTCTCTCCAGGGATCCTCTGAAAGCCACTCCCCTTGGTTTTGTGCAGACCTGGGTTTTACGCTCATACAAACCAAGGTTCCCAGCCCAGCCTGTCAACTCTTCCTGCGTGCCCAGTCACCAGCCTCCCTGAGTCTGTTTCTTCCTCCACAGTGGGAATAAAATTGCCTGTTCTGATGGCCCCGCGCTCAGGTCAGTGGTGGTTGTGTAATGAAGCATCTCCCTGCCCTGGTCCACGACAGATGGTCAAGTTCAGATAACATCTTCCCACTCCAGCCTTTGGGCCCCGATTCCCTCTGCAGATCGACACACAGTCAGTGTCGCCCCCCTAATTGGAAGATGGCCAAGGATCCCACAACTGGCGGGGCCTTTGAGGAGCTGAGTTTTGAATCAGAAAGCAGGCCAACAGAGGGCAGCTACCTGAGGGCCAGTTGCTAAGGAACCAATTGGAGGAGAATTTCCAGGCCTATTTTTCAGCAGAGAGGAAGGGATCTGGGAGTGAGCTTCCCCCAGTGAACAGGGCAGGGAGGGCCACAAGGACGGGCCTACTCCATAGGTACTGGGGAGTGAGCCCAGCTCTAGGGCAGAGCAGCTAGCGGGTGGCCTTCATGCCCAGACTCTTCCCAGGTGAAGTTGAGTGAGTGGCTGCACCTGTGAGTTGGATGTCCTTTTCAGGGACATTGGTCATGCTGGCCCTCAGGACTTTGGCGAGGATGGCATGATCCATCAGAGGGAACATGCTTAGAGGGCACTGGTGAAAGTAGTGGCTGAGCCAGGCTCAGTGCTGAATGTGTGCTAAGACTGTGCCATGGACTCCCTTATAAGGGAGACATCGAATCAGATTGGACAGTACCCACGCACACATGCATGCACATGCATGCACACGCACACCATAGCTACCCTGTGCGGGGAATTTCCATCTGTGCTTCCCAGAAGAGAGCTAGTGTGATGGGGGGGGGGGGGGGGGGGGGGGGGGGGGGGGGGGGGGGGGGGGGAGAGACTAGGGGGCAGGCCCTGTGGGAAGTTGCCTGCAGAGAGAAGGGGCTGGGCAGTGATATTTCTGAGCACATAACACGCATGGCCACGTGCACATGATGGCCCAAAGAGCTGGGCATTGGTCCAGGCTAAGCCAGGTGAACTGGGAGCCAGATCACACTCAGGCCCCTCTGCTATTGGTTCACATGCCTGGGGGAGGGGTGCAAGGGGCCCTCCACCTCTGGCATACGCACCAGCATCCTCAGCACCCCACCCATCTGTCCATCTTGGCCTTTGTGCTGGCTCCTCCCCCTGGCCTACAGGATGGCCAACAGTCCCAAGCTGTGGTCTCCAATAACACGCATGGAGAAAGTCTTTCTCGACTCTTGACGACCCACCTCTGAGCCAGTCACTGCAGCCAGCAGATCACATGCTCTCACCAACTCAAATTGGAGCAAGCCAGGCAGGTACCTGACAGGCAGGGATGACCCAGGGCACCCTCGCCTGCTCCCAGTGACTGCCCTTGCACGTTGCA
Source organism: Craseonycteris thonglongyai (assembly GCA_004027555.1). Lineage (NCBI taxonomy): Eukaryota > Metazoa > Chordata > Mammalia > Chiroptera > Craseonycteridae > Craseonycteris > Craseonycteris thonglongyai. The sequence continues at coordinate 28,910 of PVKE010015345.1, forward strand.
GGAGGACATCAGTTTGCCAAGTGCTTCCTGCCCATAATCTGTGGAGGCCTCAGGTGTCTGCCCCCCATGCCCAGGGCACCCTGCCCACTGCTCCCTCTGCCCAAATGCCCCACACCTCTTCCTCCTCTTCCCAGGGCAACTCTTCTTCCTGCCCATTGTTCCAGTGGGTATCTATGGGTTTTGGCTGCCTGGCATGCATAGTAACCACCCCCAAATATTTGTGTGGGCTCCCAACTCTCAGGCATGTTGTTTCCTTGGAGCTACCTTCATCTCTAGTTTCAAGATGGCCATGGGACCAAAACTGCATTTCCCTGACTAGAGTCATTCACTCAGCTATATACACGTGACCCCATCTGCTCCAAAAAAAACACAAGTTTTGACTTCTGTGGTGGCTGTTGGGAAGAGAAAATCAATCTCTCCTCTCTCTCTCTCATGCTCTTGCTCACTCTCACACACACTCTCTCCCTGCTGGATTAACTGAAGAGAGGCCACAGCCTGGAGAGCCTCCTAAGAGCAGGACCAGTGTGGAGGAGGGCTGGAGAGCGGCCCACCACAGGAGCCATGGGAGCTCACAAATGCTTCTTTTTCTTAGACCAATTTGAATATGTTTACTGTCTCTATTATCTCTGCAACCAAAAGAGTTCTGTCTAATATGACAGCTCAGGACAATTGTCCTCTCTGATGAGCCTCTCCTGGTATTTGAATGGACTTCATGTGTCAACACCTTGTTCACACTCACTGCAGCATTTTCTTCATCCTGCTCATGTCTGTCACCCCTGATGGGTCATAAGTTCCCTGAGGGCATGGGCCAAGCCCTCTCCATCTGTGAAGCCATGTGACCTGGAGGAGACAGAACTGGGTTCTGTGACAGACATGCCAGCCTCAACCGTCCCTGATGCTTTCCAGTTGCTGACCTTGGGGAGGTGGCCATGCCTCCTCCTCTGTGAGAGTCACAAGGCTGTGCTGAGCGTTCATTGCGAACATGTAACCTCGGGCCTGGATTTTGTTTGCATTTACTCGTATAGCAGGTTATTTTCTGGTGCCTGTGCGGGCCAGGTACAGTTCTATAGGTGGGAACAAGACCACCGAGGTCCGACAGGTCAAAGGAAGCAGAAGAAGATAAGCAAATGCACAAACCAAGGTAGGTGAGCGCAGACAGCAGTGCACGCCACATGGACAAGAGCACAGGGAATGTCCTAGAAACTCACAGCCCAGTAGAATCCTCTGTGAGGATGAAAATGTCCTACCTCTGCTCAACAGGATTGAGCACTTGTGATATGGCCAGTGAGACTGAGAATCTGTGCTTTTCATTTCATTGAATTTTAAGTAATTTCAATTTTTAAATTTATCCTCAGATCAGTTATTTTGGAACAACTTGGGTATGTACATTTTATTAACTCTGTGCAGATCAAGTACTTCCAGGCAAATTTAGCTTCAGAATTGACATATGCATAAGAATAAGATATACACCAGATTTCTAAAACTCAGTACAATAAAGCCAATGTAATAATATCTCATCAATATTTCCTTATTAATCACAGTGAATGATAATATTTTGAACATATTACAGTATTTTTCTGTGTATAAGATGCCCCCATGTATAAGATGACCCCTATTTTTCTAACCTACCATTAAGAAATTAATACAGGGGAAGGCGGGATGGCTCAGTGGGTTAAGCGCTCACTTTGCAGTGCCGGGACCGAGGATTGAATCCCGGCACCAGTCCATGCGGACCCATATGCTGAACTGGGACCTCCCCCAGTTCAGTTCTCTCTCTGTCTCTGTATCTCTCTCTCTCCCAAAAACAATTAAAAAAAAATAGAAATCAATACATAGGGAAAGTTGGGATGGCTCAACTGGTTGAACACTCATCTTGCTGCCCCTGGGTCCAAGGTTCAAATCCTGGCCCTGGCTTGTGTGGACCCATATGCTGAACTGGGATGTGCTCCCAGTTCTCACCAGGGTGAGCTTCCCATGTGGGAGTCCCCTGGCTCAACTCCCGCCCCAGGCATGCTCCCATGTAAGAGTCCCCCAGCTCGCGGGGGCATGCCTCCCATGTGGGAGGACCCCAGCCCTGTTCCTGCCCTGTGCAGCCTTGCACCCACCTTTGGAGTGAAACTGTATTGAAAACTAATGAGGTACAACTATGGAAACTGCTTTTGACCCCTCCCCTTTATCTCTGTCTCTCTCTGTTATCTCTCTCAAAAATAATAAAAATAAATCTTAAAAAAAAATCAATACATGGGCTACTACCATGTTGAAGATGACCCTGAATTTTTAGTCTAACAATTTTAAACAAAAGTATAATTTTATACATGAAAACATAAAGTGAGTTAAATAAATGTATTAAAAATAAATATAAATAAATAATATATGTGAGTATATAAATAAATTTAATTTTTTAATATGGTCAACATAAAATGTTATATTACATATGTGGCTTGTATAATCTCTTTTTTTAAATAATTTTTCAATTACAGTTGATATACAATGTTATATTATTTTCAGGTATACAACATAGTGAGTAGACATTTCTATAGCTTATGAAGTAATCACCTCAATAAGTCTAGTACCCACCTGACACCATACATAGTTACCGCAATACTATTAACTATATCCCCTATACTACACTTTACATCCCCAAGACTTTTTATAAATTTGCACATCTTAATTTATTTACCTTTCTCAACTCTCTCACAATTTTCCTCCCAACTAGAAGCCACCAAAATGTTCTCTAACTATAAATTTATTTGTTTTGTTTATTTTGTTTTTTAAGATTTCACATGGAAGTGAAATCATATGGTATTTGTCTTTCTCAGTTTGACTTATTTCCTTAACACATGAGTAATACCCTTTAGGTCCAACCATATTGTTGCAGATGGCAAGATTTTATTCTTTTGACCAAGTAATATTACATTGTATATATCAGGGGTGGCCAACAAGTCGATCGCGGTCGACTGGTCGATTGCGAGGCCAATTTTGGTCGATTGTCGATTGCTCGCAATGTCTGGGGTGGAATTCCGTGCACCATGGACTTTGAAGCAATTGTAGAAGACAAAACTTTCTAGCAAGAGTTTAATGCATTCTGGGAATTTGCCAAGGTCATAAATTCCTAGAATTCTGACAGCCTGACACTGTGATCTCCGCCCACCCAGACAATACATTTTGACTTATGTGTTACACTTGTCACCGGACGCAACGCATTAATGCAACAGTTATGACTCAACTCATCGAAGAACACAGTCAGTTAGCTTGAATATTTGGTAGTATCATACAGTAGCTTCTTTTCTTTTGTGTTAACAGTATTATTATCAATCAATATTATTTATCCCCGGTGACCACGTTGAGTTTCAATTTTTCTTCTGTTTAAAATGTAAGTACCTTTTCTTTGTTTTAAATTAAATTGCTTTTCTTACCTATCTATTTACTTGATAAGTGAGCATTCTCGGCAACAGATCTCTAAACTGCGGTCATTACACTGAGAGAAAAATAAGAGACAGTATTACAAATATGTTAGGAATAACAATAATTCTATTTAAATTAAGAAGTCAGTATTGTAAATTGTAATAAATATATTGTAACTTCAACATACTTCTTGTAAATTTGAATATATCTACCGTATTTTCCAGCGTATAAGACGACCGGGCGTATAAGACGACCCCCTAATTTTACAGTTAAAACATTGGTTTAGGCCTATATTCGCTGTATAAGACTATAGCCTCAGAAGTGGGGGGTAGTCTTATACAGCGAATATAGGCCTAAACCTATGTTTTAACTGTAAAATTAGGGGGTCGTCTTATATGCCCGGTCGTCTTATACGCTGGAAAATATGGTATATTAGATTTTAATATACTTGTATTGTTGTCCCCGATTGTAATATGCAGTATTGTTATTATTTCTCTCAATGTAACGGAGATAATTGCCGCAGTTCATGAATTTTTGAATTTTCTAGGAAAATATTTAATTCAATATTTATTCTTTAAATTGTCATATTTCTTTGCATTCTAGTATACCCATGAACATGAGTAGTAAACCGAAAAAATCAAAAACTTATCACTTCAATGAGGAATGGGAACTCGATTACTTTTTTACAATGGTAAATGATAAATGTTGTTGTTTAATATGCCTTACCTCGGTAGCCATTGCTAAAAAGGGTAATCTGGAGAGACATTTTTTAGCTTTACATAACAAGTATCAAACAGATTATCCACCAAATTCTGAACTGAGAAAACATAAAATTAGGGATATTAAAACTCAATTAACAAATCAACAAAGCGTTTTTAAAAAGCCAAGGTTGAAGTCACAAGCAGTAACTACTGCATCATTCAAAGTAAGCTATCTCTTAGCAAAACAATGTAAGCCATTTTCTGACGGTAAATTTGTAAAGGAAATTTTTTTGGAAATGTCAGATTCACTATTTAACGATTTTAAGAACAAGAGTGAAATTGTTGCTGCAATTCAAGATCTACAATTGTCTCGAAACACAGTGATGCGACGAATTGAAAGGATGAGTGGGAATGTAAAAGAGCAGTTATATAATGATATGAATAGATGTTCTTGTTTTTCCCTTCAGTGTGATGAATTGACAGATATACGTGATACAGCACAATTACTTGTTTTCGTTCGTATGGTTTTTAAGGATTTTACATCTAAAGAAGAATTGTTGGGTATGATTTCTTTGAAGGAAAGGACTAGAGGTGTAGACATATTCAAAGCCTTTAAAAACTTGCTCAATGATTTGAAAGTACCACTTTTTAAATTAGTCTCAATAACAATGGATGGCGCAGCTGCAAT
>PVKE010015346.1:0-33603 GCA_004027555.1 Craseonycteris thonglongyai
TTTTTTTCCTTTTGTAACTGGTATTTGAGAACACAAAATACTTATAATTCTAGTATAATTTTTATATTAAAAATAAATTGCTTTACGTGACTAACAAAACTTTAAAAATCACTTTTTGTACCATACTGTTGAACAATGTACTATTTAAATTTTCCAAATATACTTTATTCTAGTAGCAGCCACCACCACTGCAGCTATCTATCCAGATACACAATTCTCCTAAGAACCGGTTAATTGGGAATGTAATTTAAGTGCCTAGCACAGAGGAACCTGACCTTACAATTGTGGAAACTGGTTAAGCAGCTTTTAAGACTACTTTCTCTGTGTCTAATGTTGAAACCTGAACTCTACAGAGCAGGTGATCAGAAATAAAGTTTTATGTAAAGCACAAAATAATAAGAACAAACTGGATACCCCATCCATAAAGTGGACATTAAAAGGTGATTGAAACCCATGTCACTTCTTGCTGTCTTTCACAATGGTGGAGAGGGTTCTAAACACACACACATAGCTTGCTTGAGAGATGGAGAAGTGGAAGGGTGATCTGGGAAAGGGGAAACAGTTTCAAACCCAGTTCCTGCTTAAGGCAAATGAGGTGAGCTAGCAGATCTGCTATGAGATGTGTGAGCTACAGAGCAGTTGCCAGTTCAGTTCCATCCTCCAAATCTTGGATAAGAATTTCTGTTACAGCTCTCTTTAATCATAGACAGATAGGAAGTGTTCTGAAAAATTACCTCAACTGAGTCAAGTTTACACATTTCAAAGACACCACAGCTTGCTGAACGCAGATTGCTAGACTGGTATCCAAGTTTCTAATTCACCAGATCTGGGATGAGAGAGAGATATAATATTTGCTTACGTAACAAGATGCCAGGAGATGTTGTTGCTGTTGTTGTTGTTGCTGCTGCTGCTCTGGGAATCACATATTACGAATCATGTGTATAATCAGTATATGTGTGTAACTATCTGAACAAGTCCCAGGAATTCTGACAATACAATATTTTAAACAATATAGATTATTAATATGTTTTTCTTTGTTATTATTTTATAAAACTGCCTTAGCTATTTGTGGACTATAATACGTTCATCAGTATTTTAGAATCGTTATGTCAACTTCTGCTAACATTTAAAAAATTAGAATGCATTAACACTTAAGATATACCTCTCTATCCAGGCCTTCTTTTAATTATTATTATTTTTTTAAGATGTACTTTATTGTTTGAGAGAAGGTGAGAGAGAGAGGGAGGCCCAGAGCAGTCTCCATAATGGTACATCGTTAGTTGTGACATAGTTTTATTCCACACAGGTGGATGTGGGGCATGCAGGGAGCGAACCAAACTGGGGACCTCCTGCATAGGAGTCAAGAATCTTCCCTATTATCCCGACAGTTACAGTTGTGCAGCATTTCAGCATATGGGTTTGCACAAGCTGGGGCCAGGATATGATCCCTGGACCTCATAGTTTCATAGCAAGAGCTCAACCTGTTGATCTATCCCAGCATCCTCTTCTTTTAATTATTTTAATAGAGTTTACTTTGCTTTTTAATAATGATCTTGTGCATTGTTTGATATGTAAACTCTATATAGCTCTTGTTGCTATTGAGAGGATTGTACTCCTATTTTCTAAAATTTTTATTACTAGTAACAAATGATGCTTGTTTCTCATATTAGTTTTGTTTGTAAAATTGGTTAATTATTTCATAGTTCTAGCAATTTTTCTCTTTTATTTTATTTTAGCTTTTCTGCTAAATACAGCTGTAATTTTATATTGTTGTTTTACTTTGCATTTCCTAAACAGTTGAATTCATTGACTTACATTTTTCAGCTATATAGGTATCTTTTTTTAAACTGTCCTTCAGGTTTTTACCATTTTCTGGTTTGTTATCTGATGTTTTCTCACTGATTGGTGGAAGTTATTTTTATATATAATTCTTTTCTGGAATTACGTTTGTGATTAACATCTCTTGCTTTGTGGTTTGCATTGTCACTTGATGAAAGTCTTAAAATATTTCTTAGTCTTAATATATTTTCATATATTATTTTTTCTTTTTAATATTACCACTTTCATGTCCTGTTTAAAAAATCTTTGCCTATCATGTTCATAAAAATGTTCTATGGTTTCCTTTACAGCAGTTTTTAGAACTTTTGTTTCCAAGGAGGGTGCAAGTTAGAATTTGTCGATATTCAGACATTGAATTTCATTAGGACCAACATTATGATGGACTAAAATGAAAGATTTTCCTCTTGTTACACTATTTTTACATGTGGTGCATGTCATTTTTGACAACCAGATAAAATACCATAACTTCATTTTTTTTCATGTAGGATTTTGCATTTATGATTATATTTAAAATTAAATTATATTCTCTTTTCTACTTTTCAGGTGTTTTATTAAAATTATACTTTTTTCATGGAATTTATTCAACTGTTTTCTTTCTGTGTTTATGTCCAGGATGTGTGGAATAGAGGTATCTGTTCTCAAATATTTGGTAGAATTTGATCATAAAAGTGGACGTGGGCTTTTTTGTGGGCAGTTTAAAATATTGCTAACTTAATTATTGTAACATGTTTTTTAAATCTATACTCCTTCATGGACCAATATTATAATACAGTATTTACTTTTCTACTTTATCAAAATTATTTATGTTTTAAAATATATTAACATAGCATTTTAAAAATAACTGTAATGCTTTAATGGTGATTTGTTTTCTTTTGTTTAGTTCATTGCATTATTTCCCTCTTAACTTTTTTTTCTGATTAGTCATTCCACAAGTTAATTTACCTTAGTTTTTTAGCAACTAATTGGACCTATTTTCCCAATATGCCATTGCTTCCCACACTTATGTAATTATCCCATTTTGTTTTTTGTTGTTTGTGGCTCCATGGTTTTTTCTTTGTCTTGATCTTAGTTTAATAGGGCAATAAATTTTGCAAGTACTTTTGTGTGCATCCACTGAAACGCTCCTATGACTTTTCTTGTTTTTTCTATTAATGTGTTGAATTATGCTGTTGGTTTTCAAATCTTAAACCAACATCATGTTCTGTTTTGCTTCAAAAAAATCTCTAAACAAATAAAAAATACAGACATACACACACACACACACACACATATGAGGGCTATTCAGAAAGTATCCAGTCATGTAATATAAAAAAATAGAGGCTTCACGGCTGGATTTTTTCCGGACAGACCTCGTATATGAGTATACAACACAAAACAAAACATAATTTTATTCAGAGGACTAGATGAAATAAGACTACCAAAATGTTGATAAGTTGGGGGAATTAGGTGATATATTCATAGAAGTTTTTTAAAGTATTCTATTTTTTTTTAATTTACTTACAACTGAACCTCATTCAGTGGATAATATTTTCTCCTTAAAATATCAGTCATCCTATTACACAGTAAGTCTGTTTCATCTTCATTGGGCTAACAAAAACATTTTTAATGGTGGTAGGGATTTAAATAATGCTTCTGTTCCACCTTAATAATAGCAGCAAACAAATGTGAGACATTTTTTTGGCTTTATATGCCATGGCACCAGGCAACATCCTGGTAGCTTGAATTGGAAAGCTTACACTATGAGTAGGATATTGATAAATAACAGTAGAACAAACACTTACTTCAGATTTGTGTATTTTTTGTATTAAAATCTGTAGACATATGTTATCAATCTTTCAATTCTTAATTATTGTTTTTTCATTCAATTAATATTTAGTTTCTTCAAGAAAGTCAAGAATGCCATAATCTCACATTTGCTTGACAATGTGAACAATACATTTCTCTTCTTAGCCAGCAGTTTGGAAACCTTTAAGTCAATCAAGTTTTAGCCTCCTGTGCTATTTCAAACTTGATTAAGCTGTCTTTAGCTATAGGCATAAGCTTATTAAAATTGTCTGACACAACTATTTTAAGTCCTCCCTCCTTCTGTCTTTCCATCTATGTATTTTGCAGAAAAAATTGTGTTAAAATTGATTTATATAAATGCAAAGATAATTAAAATTCAATGTAACACATTTAAAAGTCATAAATCTGATTAATATATCATATCTTACAAACCATGTTAATGACCTTAATGTCATATATATTTGAAAGCTGTGTTAATATTTGTGCAAATGTAAATTGAAAAAATAATCTAAATTTAACCTTAAGTTATAGTTTATGGAATATAATATTGAGAAATTATAACATTACCAACGTGTATACGAGGCACATTTTCTTATAGATATTTATTATAAAAATAAATTTAATATAGTGCTTAAAATAATTGATTTTTTAATTAAATAAATTTCAACTAATTAGAATGTCAAACTATAGTCTTAACAGGTCAATTGAAAATGGAAAGTTTAGGATCACGCCTTCTATTTTTTTCAATACAATAAATAATTATGCATTTTTTGTAGTTGGTTTTGCAATTTCACTGGGGCAGTCAACATAACATATGGCTCACAGAATACCTGCCAGGCAGAATATATTTATAGAAACAGTAAACTAATTGATTCCTTAAAAAGCCCCATTACTTATGACACATTCTATCCAATCAAATGAGACTTGTATCAGCTTCCTTGGGAAAATTTCTTCATCAGCATATAATCAGTGATTTAACTTAGAAAGATGAACTTGATTATTTTAAAACTAGAAAATTATGCTCTGGGACATAACAAGTAATCCTAGAGAAATGATCCACCTTTACCATCCCATTGTATATAGTATTTCCAAAGTGTTGGATAAAAATCTGGAAAATATATTAATGTACTCGAAACTCTACATCTATCTTTTAACTGTCTTGTCTATATAAGGGCTATTGGGAATAATTTCAGCCATAAATGCCTTTATTTTATAAATATAATATAGCTGGATACTTTCTGGGCAGTCATCCTGTATTCCTCTATCTCTGATTCTCAATATCTATATCTTATACTATATAAATATTTGTAAATTTGATAGGAGATATGTTTAATATCATTGACTGACTCCTTTTGTCAGTTTTTCTCTGTCTGTTGTATTAGCATACCTTCATCTTCTGCTTCATTCAAATACCCTAAAGCAGGGGTGTCAAACTCAATTAAAACACAGGTCATTTGGTGTAACAGGCAAGATTCACACGGGCCACATCACATTTACAAATGTCGCCGGAACTGAGTCAGCACGTTTATACATGCCCACAGGCCCCCAGGAAAGGCACTGGGCCACATGTATACTCGCCTTCAGTAGTTAAAAGTTTAACGAGGGAATTGTGTGTACAGTATTGCCTTGATCTCCCCTAAGCACTATTTTCTTCATAACAATTTTTTCTATTTTTATTTTATTTCAGAGCATCGTGGGCCATAAAAAATTACCTCGGACTCATGGGCCACCAGTTTGACACACCTGCCCTAAAGGAATAATAATTTTTTCAAGAATTTGTGTGTCTCCCAAAGTTGCATGTACAGCCAACACTTCTGGTGATCCGTGTGTCTGATAAAGTAGACATCCGGTTAGTTTTCTTTCCAGGTCTTTTATAGACTGCTTTATTCTTTCCCATTTAAAATAATTTGGGGAGGGGAGAGGGCATTTGAACAAGACATATTCAGAAAAAAAGCTTAGATAATGACTACTTTTTTCCCCCAAGACTTAAAATTAATTGCTGTTTTTTGATTGGCAAATAATCACATTTGTTTTTGTGGCCAGAATCATCTGTAAAATTTTATAGAAGTTTTGCCACTTAATAAATTCAATAATATTTAGGGATGATGAGCAGATCTTGCTTTCTTATTATCCAACAGCATATACCAGTCTCACATCATCACCTCATATGTTCTCAAATCAATGGCAAAAAATCAGAGGCAGAAAAGTAAGTGTGAAGTTTTTGTCAGGGTATTGGGGATAAAAACTGGCATCACAATCCACTATTTAAGTTCATTATAGCAATTCTCCACGCCATATTTAGTAAGAGCTATGCCTTATCACATCTCAGATAATTGTGCCGAATGGAATATGTTGAAAGAGTTTGCATCAGCATAAAGAGTATGCAGATAAATTAATCAGTTTCCTTATAAGCCAACATTAAAAAAAAATAGAACAGGGTTAATAGAATATTTGAATTACAACTAATTTAGGAAAATGATTAATCACATCACATATTTTTCAATAAATAAATATTTAGAGTTCCAGGCAAAATTTTCTAAATGCAATTTTGTTGAAAGATGTCATATATTTAGCTAAAAGTATGCAAATTGTTCATAATCATAAGTCAAGTATATTGTAAACTACACTGATAACTTCTGAATGTGTTCAATATATTTGATTGAGAAGAATCTCAAAAATAGATTTCTAAAAATATGTCTCCTTGTATAAGAAGTAGCTTTTGTCTCTCAATGCATTTACTGGGTCTTGCTAATGCAACCTGCATGTTATACACATTAGTAAGTTAGTCAGAAAAAAAGATTTCTATTTTTCATGATTTCAAATCAGCTGAAATGATTCTTCAATTTCTTTGAATATTTGTAGGTTCTACTTAGTTACTTTGGGAAATTTTGACTTCTAAAGAGTACAACCTGAGACAGGATGCAAGGATAGCTCAGTGGTTGATAGCTTGCCTTGCAAACATTGGGTCCAGGATTTGATTCCTGGCTCGGGCCATGCAGGCTCCATATGCTGAACTGTGGCTCAACTGATAAATGCCAGGATGGCTCTGCAGCAAGGTTTTCCACCTCCCAGTTCAGTTCCTGCCCTTGGCAGCCCCATATCCACCTGTATAAAATAAAACCATGTTACAGTGATACACAACTCTGGAGACTGCTTGGGCCCTCCTCCTTCCCCCCTGCCCCCCAGCCTCATTCTCTTTCTCTTTCTCTTTCTTTTTCTCTCTCTCTCCTCTCTCACTCTCTCTCAAACAATAAAATAAAATTTTAAAATAAAAAAATATATATAACCTGAGAAAAAATATTGCAAAAGCAACTTTAGAAACATTCTATGTTCAATTTTTTCTCGGAGGGATTAAATTTCCGTACATAAAGTTCCTATTGTGAATTGCCTTATTATTTGCTGACCTGCCACTTTATGTGTTAAGAAGAGTTATGTTTGAGTGTGGTATGTAGTATAATGCACCCTAGACATCAGAATGCCCATGTCCTAATTCCTGGAATTTCTAAATGTGTGATTTTATGTGGTAAAAGGGACTTTACAGATATAATTAAGGTTAATTGACTAGAGATGAATTTATCCTGGAATATTCAGGTAGGCCTAATCTAATCACATGGATATTTAAAACTGGAGAACCTTTCCAACTGTGGTCAGGAAAAAAATCTGAGGACGGAAAGAGTCATAGTGAATGTGTGTGGGTTCCAGAAGCTGAGAAAAGCAAACTGGATTCTTCCATGGAGACTCCAGAAAAAAATTCAGCCCTGCTAGTATTTTTAAGTTTAGCTCAGTGAGAACCATTTTGGATTTCTGCCCACCAGAACCGCAAGAAAATCAATTTGCTGTTTTAAGCCACTGAATATGTCATAATCCTTATAGGTGCAATAGGAAACTAATGAAAACATATATAAAGGGTCTAAAAGAGAAATAATTTTTAATTCACTAATCACTTCTAAGTATGACTTATTTTACATAGTGTTATGCTTTGAAAATTTATCTGTGTTATTGTGGATATCAGTAGTTCATTCCATTTATTGCTTAGTAAAATTCTATTTTCTGTTGTATATAAATTAGGCAAGAGATTTAAAAACAAAAAACAAAACTGGCAATTATGAATGAAGCTGCTATAAAAATATGCATGAAAAATCCTGAGGTTGTTTTCTAAAGAGAGTGCCCCATCTTGCATTCCCAAAAGCAAAATGTGAGAGTTTTCCAGGTGTTCGACGTCCTATCACACTCATTATTGTCATATATTTTGTTTTACTTTCATTTTAGCCATTCTAATGAGTATGTAGTGATATTTTATTTTGATTTTAATTTGTATTTCTTTAATTACAAAAGATGCTGAGCAAATTTTCAAATGACTGTCAGCCACCTGTAGGTCTGATAAAGTGTCTATTCAAAGATTTTATTTCTTTACTATTGCATTGTGTATGTTTGAGATGTTTTGACAATCCACGTGGTGTAATTTATATATACTTCCTTTAATAGATGTCTTATAGTCTTTCTTTCCAGAATGTGGTTTGTTTCATATAACCTTGGCATTTTTAAAAATGCAAATGTTCTTGATTGTGTTAAACTCCAATTTATCATATTTTTATGAATCATTACATGTTATGTAAAAAATCTTTTCCAAATCCGTGGTCACAAAAATGTCCTTCTATGTTTGCTTCTAGTATTATTACAACTTTAGGCATTATATTTAAGCATACAATCCATTTTTAAATAACATTTGTATATACTCTAAGATATATGTTAAAGTTCAATTGTTTTAAAATATGGATCATTAATTGTTCCAGCTCCATTTGTTAAAATTTGTTAGAAATATTATTTCTCCATTGGCTTACTATTTCACCATGGTCAAAAACCAATCATTACATAAGTTAAGATCAATTTGTAGATTTTCTATTTAGTTTAAAGATTTATTTTATTGTTTCTGACAGAGACAGACAGATACCGAGACAGAAAGAGACAGAGAGAAGGGAGAGGGCCCAGAGCAGTCTCCATAATTGTGTGTCATCAGTTTCTGACATGATTTTACTCTACAAAGGTGGGTGGGGGTGGTGCAAGGCAGGAACTGGGCTGGGGACCTCCTGCATGGGAAGCACAGCCCCTCAAGCCAAGATCCAGATCAGGAGGTGAGAACTGAACTGCGGGCCTCCTATATGGGAAGCACACCCCCATTCAGCATATGGGTCCACACAGGCGAGGGCCAGGATTAGATCTTTGGTCCCCAGGGCTTCAAAGCGAGCACTTAACCTGCTGAGCCATCCCAGCTTCCCCTATTATTTTTTATTTAACCATTCACCAGTCTTAATGACTATAGCTTTAAAAAAAGATATTGTAATGAGGTATTGTGAGTCCTTCAAATGTATTATTTTTTACACTTATTTTGGCCATTTTAATCCCTGATTTCTTACATTAAAATTTTAGAATCAGCTTGTCAATTTCTTTAAAAAATACTTCTAGGATTATGATTGTATGTGGTGTGTATAACTTAACTTGGAGTCAAGGGCCTCTTTACAATGGTGAATTTTCCAGTACATAAACAGAAGCACCTCTAAATCATTTGGACCTTCTTTTGTTTATTTAATAAATGTTTTATAATTTCCATAATTACACATCTTGCATTTATTTTGTTAGATTTATACCTAAACATTCTATATTTGGGCTGCTACTGTAAAAAAAATAGTTTTAAAAATTTAAGTTTGCAGTCCTTAATTGCTAGAAAGTAGAAAAACAACTTAATTTGTATATTCACTTTGTATCTTATGATCTTGATAAACACATTATTTCTAGTAGCTTTTTTGTAGGTTCTTTTGTATGTTCTGTAAAGATAATATTAGATCTGAGAATACAGATAGTTTTATTTCTTGCGGTCCATTCTATAAGTGTTTTATTATTTTTCTTACATTTTGCCTTGGCTAAGATATCTAGTACAATGTTGAATAGTGAAAATAATATCCTTCACTTCTGATCTTTATGGGAAGACATCATTAATTATGATATTAGCTGTTAACTTTTTGTAGATGTTCTTTGTCATACGGAAGAAATTCTCTTCCATTCCTACTTTTTGAGACTTGAATTTTCCCATATGCTTTTTAGCATTAGTTGAAATAATTAAATATTTTTCTTAGTATGTTGATACTATGAAACACATTGGTTGTTTTTTGAATGCTGAATCAAGCTTGCATTCCCAGGGAAAAAAAAACAACAACTAGTTTACAAAGTACTGTCTTTTTTTTTTCCATTATGCTAATATTCTGTTGAGAATTTTTGTATCTATTGTGAGATGCGATATTGTCCTTGAAATATATCTGTTCAGTTTTGATTTCACAGTGATGCAGGCCTCATAGAATCAGTTGAAAGTATTTTCTTCTCTTCTAATTATTTGGAAGATATTGTAAAAAAAATTTCTAAAGCATTTTTAAGATAATTCACCAATAAAACCATTTAAGGCATTTTTCTTTCCTGTTAGAGATTTTCAGTATGAATCCAATTTACTTAATAGAGATAAAACTATTCAGATTGTCTATTAAGCTTTGATAGCTTTTTAAAAAAATACCTTGTTTATTTCATCTAAGATGTTAAAATTATAAGCATAAAATAGTTTGTAATATTCAATTCCTAACATAATACCAATGATGTTCATTGCAGAAATAGAAAATCCATCCTAAAATTTATAGGGAATCTGAAGGGACCCTGAACAATCAAAACAATCTTTAAAAAGAAGAATGAAGCTAGAGGACTCTACTACCTGATTTTAATGCATTTTTTAAAAAATTGTTTTTGACAGAGACAGAGAGAAGAGAGTGAGTCCAGAGCAGTCTTCATAGTGATATGTCATCAGTTTTTGACATACGGTAGTTTCTTTCTACACAGGTGGGTGGGGGGCTGCACACGGCAGAAACTGGGCTGGGGTCCTCCTGCATGGGAGGCATGTCCCCACAAAACAGGGGCCCAACTGAAGTGGAGGGTGAGAATCAAACTGGGGGCCTCCCACATGGGAAGCACATCCCAGTTCAGAATATAGGTCCATACAGGCCATGGGGGATTTGATCCTTGGTCTCTGGGGCTGCAAAGTGAGCACTTAACACTCTGAGCCATCCTGGCTTTCCCCAAACTATTTGATTTTAAACTTACTATGAATCTATGGCAATCAAAACAGTGGTACCGGCATGAACAATGATAGAATAGAGAGAGCTCAGAAATTAATTCTCACATGTAAGAACTTCATAATTTTTTTTAAATGTGCATCAAAAGACTACCAACAGAGTAAAAAGGTAATGCTATACTTTTAAGATCTGTATGTTCTAATGGGATACCCTCTATAACTCCTAATAATTGTAATATGAATATTACCTCTTTTATTTTCTCTGATAAATTCAGAAAAATGTAACAATATATTGCATTAAAAGCATTTAAATTCAAAGGTTTGTGTAATTTTCCCCTTTGTCTTTTCTTTTTTTTTCATTTAATTCATTGATTTCTTCTCATCCTTATTATTTTCCTTCTTTTTTCTTACTTTGTATCTAGATTTTGTTTTGGTTTGTTTTTATTTCACTGTTGCATCTCCTAGTGGATATATCTCACGCACACACCTCACCACTACCACCATGCCCAGCAACAGAGATGTCTAGGCCAACAGAGCATAAGAAAACAGGAAACAGAAATTTTGCTAGTGGATCATCAAGGGTAGTAGTGAATGGTGTCACTCCTATTTCTATCTTTGTTATTTGGACCCTTGAATCTTAGCTATGGAAAAAATAACACCCTTCAGTCTGACAGGTTAGTGAACTCATCCTAGAAAAAGTGCTACACACCTCATTCCTAAGTATCACTAGGATCACCTTTGGAATACACCGCTTGGAAAGTGATGCACTGATGTCTGCACCTTGTCCATCCTTCAAAGCAATTTTGAAATTGTTTTTTTGGAATGGCCATCAGAACAGTTGTTGTATTACCCTTGATATCCTTAATGTCATTCAAATGTCTCCCTTCCCATATTTTCTTTATCTTGGGCAAAGAAAAAAATCGTGAGGGCCAGATCAGGTGAGTAAGAAGGGTGTTCCAAATAGTTGGTTAAAAGTTGAGGTTGTTTTCATATAACATTTTAATGTTGCCTTTTCAGCATTTCCAAATAGCCAACATGGGAGATTGTTTGTCTAGTTGGTACAATTTCATAATGAGCAATCCCTCTGGTATCAAAATAGGGTAGCAACATTGTTTTGACTCTTGATTTGGACTAACAAAACATTTTTGGTCATGGAGAAATGGATGACTTTCATTACACACTTGGACGCTTTGTTTCAACACCATATTGGTATACCCATGTTTCATCACCGGTGATAACATGGCCCAAACATTGTCTTGCCTCTCCAATAGGTTTTGACAAACTTCAGCTCTCCTTTGCTTTTGTTCATCAGTGAGCTCCTTCAGGACCATTTCTGCACACATCTTTCTCATACCAAGATTTTCAGATAAGATTGTCCTAGCTGTTCGTCTGCCAATGTTTACTTGATCTGCTATGTTTCTCAATCACTGACAATTTTTATACACAATTCTATGGATTTTGGCAATATTTTTATCAGTTTTGCACATCACTGGCTGTCATGACCTCTTTCCATCAGTGATGCTTTTTCTCCATTCAGGGAAATGTTTAATCCATTTGCACATTGCCATTTTCTTCATGGCATTATCCCCATAAACTTAGATGACATGTCTCTGGTTCACTTCCAGTCTTGCAAAATTGAACAAAAAATTCCATATTTGTTTGTTGCTCTAATTCAAGCTCTGACATTCTTGCAATGGCACACAGAAACACCCAACAATAATGAACACCACTTAGTAAGACACAGCCACATGTCCACACAGATGCAGCTGTGAGACACTGATATGCCAAGGTTATGAAACATTACCAAATTGTTTGTACAGTGCTGACAACATGTTGCTAGGAACCAGCCTGGCTGAACAAAGTCCTCGAGTTCCAGTGGTGAGAATTGATAGACGGACCAAATGGCCAGCCGGCTGTCCTCAGTGGAAGCAGCCCCAAATAGCTTTATTGCTTATCTTATATAGCAAAAGTTTACCATTACAAGGAACAGGCATTAGCATAGCAAAGCACAGTGTAAACAGATCTTTACAGGAGATAACAGCCCCTTCCAGTAAAGTCTTTGATATGTAGTTCATGGGCTCCAAATCTATTAGCATCTGCCGCCTGGCCTTCATGCGAAGCTGCATATACACATTTTTCTATAACTAATCACCCAACTACCCCCCAAGGGAGATGGAAGAGGGAACTGAGGCTTTGCCATCAAGGCCTCCCGAAACCTTTCCGTTCAGGCTTCGCACCGGCTTCCTACAACAACATAAGTGCATAGTGGCAAGTTCACAATCTTAATTGTCAGTCCTTGTAGTGGACACTGATTGAAAACAGGAAGCAAAAATTTTGCCAGTGGATCATCAGGGGTATTAGTGAGTAGTGTCACTCCCAGTTCTATCCCTGGTTTCTTGGACTCTTGAATCCTGGCTATGAAAGAAGTAGCACCATATATTGGATACTGATTTAAAGCATGTACAGCCTTCTGGAGAACCTTTTCTGGGCCTGCAATATATAGGCACCTAATTGGTACTGTAATTTAGTCTTTAGAAGGTCCTCCATTTCATTGTTCTATTAAAGCATCTGCTTCAGAATGATGGGGAACCTGGTAAGAACAGTGAATTCAAAGAGCATAGGCCCACTGCCATGCTTTACTTGTTGGTGAATTGAGTTCCTTGATTAAAAACAATGTTGTGTGGAATAGCATGCTAGTGTATAAAGTATTTTTTAAGTCTGTGGATGGTAATTTTGGCAGATGTACTGCATGTAGATAAGGCAAGAGTAACTGCCTATTCCAATAGGAATAAAATCCTGTCCCTTCCATAACTAAAGCTATCTAAAGTAATCAACTTACCACCAGACAGCTCTTGATCATCCTGGGGAATGATTTTGTATTGCGTTCAATGTTGGTCTCTGCTGCTGGCAAACTAGACACTCATAAGAAAATGCAGGTTTAATTTTCCTTTGTACCTTCTTTTAGTCATTCTAATGCTCTGTCAGCCTAGCAGTATCTGAGTGCTGTGGTATTTGATGGGACTAGTGAATATAATATCACAGTGATGTGGCCACTACTCCTAGTCCTTTGCTATAAAGTGAAATACTTGGATTGATGAAACATTATAATGGTTTCTATAATGGTAGATTAAACACTTTGGAAGCCTCAAATACTGGAGTTCTCTGAGGCTCTATAGGCAGGACAGAAAAACCCATACCCAGAATATGGGCATATTCCAATCAGGATGAATCTCTGCCTTTTAGAAAGGTAGGAGTCCAATATAATTAAATCTCTAGCCGTAACGAGTTGACATCCTAAAGAGATGTCACTTATTAAAGTTTTAAGGGCCATATGTGAATAGAAAATTGGACATATACCAGCAGCAATGTCTAAATCAGTAACTAGTGGGAAGCCCACTGGGTCTAAGAATAACTACCATCCTACCACCATTGCTATACATTCATTTGCCTATTGTGCCAGCGATTAGGTGGTTAATGAGAGAGGCTGGGTGATATCAATCAGCTGAGTCACTTTATCTAGCTCATTGTTACTGCCTCTTCTGGGGAGCATGGTATCTGGTTTGGATTCAATGTGCTACCCAAAGTTATTTTGAATTCATGACCATTTAAGAGCCTTTTGATCTCTTCTAATGCTGTATTTTTACTTCAAGTAAGTGGACCATTGTTTTCTCTGTTTCCAAGAGTTATCCTAACAGTGTGCTACTCTCACATTCTGAAATTCTTTCTACACTATTAAAAAATATGCCCCCCAAAAGTGCTGCCTTATTCATAAGCACCCCCTTAAATGAAGGACCTACCAGTCTGTCATCTTTAAGAAAATGTGGGCATGGAGGTTAGCAATGAGTAGTGAGTGGGTAGTTGCTCAGTCTCAGAGAATGAAAGGGGACTGGTTGTTCAAGTTTCTTAGGGTATTGGCCTATACACCATGTCTCAGGATACAATTTCTTCTTAATCTGCATGACTCACAGGCCTGATAACTCAACCAACTCTGAAGATCTGCTACCCTTATAATAAAGTTTTTGCATTATTCTGCTTTTCTGCCCTCTAGTTAGAGGAAATATGATTCTGTTTTTATGTTCCCAAAGAGGCTCTTTGGCTTTCATATTATCCCTTAACTGATGAAAATCACCCTCAGTCTTCTTCTTTTTTTTAAACTAAATCATCTATTGCCCAAAGCAACAACCAACTTATTTTACAGCCCCTATAATAACTTTTACCATAATTCTGGACCCTGTTACATTTCACCTCCAGGCATGTTCTCTTTCACTAGTATACCATCTCAACTTAAAACCTTTAAAACTTCTAGCAATTGTGTTGCTACTGTGGAAGGCAACCAGGATGTGATGCAGCTCCAAAAACCCCAAATTACAGTGTGCTTCCTTGGACCACTTCTGCCACCAACTGTCATAGGTCTGCTTCCTTGGGAAATAGATTGTAACTGGATGATTTGTGTCTGTGAACTTTAATGGGGAGTATTCAGAAATAGCATCTGTGATGAAGTGAAAGAAGCAGAACTGGCAAGAGCTGAGTTAAATAAAGACATCATTTGATCCCACAGAGAGTGCTAAAGCTAAGAGGATTCTTAATATGTGCTATTGAGGCAGTATACACAAAAGTATTGTAAAAGGCCTTAACATTGCACAACGCAGGGGGAGAGGAAAAGGTGGCAAGTTGTTAAAGAATAATTAAGGAGAGCATGATTTGGGAAATGGGAAAAATATAATGAAGTTAAGAAATCTGACCAGGGTGAAGCTGATTGAATATTTTCATCCAACTTAAAAATTTAATACTGTCACAAATGAGTCTATTTCATCTTTTCTTATCTCTAAGTAGTATTCCATTGTGTAGATGTACCACAACTTCTTTATCTAGTCATCTATCAAAGGGCATTTTGGTTGTTTTCATGTTCTGGCCACTGTGAACAGTGCTGCAATGAATATGTGGATGGACCTTGAGACCATCTTATTAAGCAAAGTAAGTCAGACTGAAAGAATCAGGAAACATATTACCTCACTTATAGGTGGATTATAAAACTGAGAGTAACAAAGACACAGAGACCTATGGACACACTCAATAGCTTGGTGGTTACCTGAGAAAAAGGGAGGAGGAGAAAGGGAGACTTGGGTGGGGGAAGCAGAAGTGGACACCGGATATATGGTGATGGAAGGAGACCTGATTTTGGGTGGTGAGCACATAATGCGATGCATAGGTGATGTGGTGTACACTTGTACATCTGGAAAATATCTAATTGTTACCAATCAATGTCACCCCAATAAAGTTAACAACTACAAAAAAAATTAAGAGTGAGAATTGTTTCTCCTGGTTTGCTGAGGTAGTATCTCCTTCAGTAGAACTACCTAGTGAACTCTGCTCTCCCTATGATGATGAGATTGGAATAGCAAAACTAATTCTATTCTATAGTGTATGTTTTTAAGTGTCAATATATAAACAAACACTAATTGTTTCTCATTTTCAGTATAATTACTCAGTTATTCATTGACAAAAATGTTTTGATATTTATATAACATCATTGAATTTAACTATATCAAAAGGTATTAGATGTAAGAGTGATTAAAAACAAAATGATGCTTTAAAGTGCAAATATAAAAATAGCACCTTTTGAATGAGCATTGACTGGAAATTTTGGAAATTAAATACTTCAGTTAAAAATGCAAGAATTGATAATATTCTTACCATTTATCTCTAAATAAAACCACAACAAATTAACCTAGAGTAAAATGATAGTACTACAGAGTTTTCAAAACCATTCACTCGATCCAAATATAAGACCTTTCCTTAGTGGTACAATTTATTAGGATGTTGTGCATCCAGTTGGGATCCCTTTTACTGTTATACTCATAAAGATGTATTATATGTTTGCTTACATATACATATAATAATAAATAAATATGTATACATTCTCTGTTTAAGAGGACCTATGCTGGTTACTTTCCAACAGATACCAATTATAAGTTATTTTTAGGATATTTTATTTAACCAAATTCACTTGCTATAAAGGTGATTTTTATGTCATATTATTGTATTTGACTATGGAGAAAAAACACTTCATTTAAAAAAGACATAATTATCATCATTATTAAATGATTTATATAATAATTAGGGCTTTGTGTGTCAGACACCGTTCTAAATATTTTATACATATTTGCTGTATATTATGCATATTTATTTACTTATCTAAATTTCACAAGAGCACTTTGACATAAGTATTAATATCCACGTATTGAAAATGATGAAACTGAGAAACAAAAATTAAACTACTTTTCTGAGTTATGAAAATTAAAAATATTTGTTGTGTAATGAAAAATTAGGCTGGATCTGTCCTTTGTTTCTGGAAGAAACACTCTAAACCCTTGAGGTTTCCAGGATGGTAAGAATGTCTGTTACTCACAATGGGACCCAGGGACCATATTGTGGACCCCTAAAGAGTTTATTCTAAAGATATAACACAGGATGAATTAAACTCATCTCAAGTCATGTATCTGTTTTGATAGTACCATTTTATTGTATAAGAAAAATAAATGAAGACCACAGAGACTGTTTTTGTATTGAAAAGATAAATACTCATAATGTTTCTATTTTTGAAGAAACAAGAAACTTAAATTCTAGGTATATACTTTCAAACAGACACACTACTACTTTAGTCTTTATAGTTATTCTTTATAGTTATTTACCTTTAAAGACTTCAAAAAACAGAAATGAAAAGAGACAATAAGAATGTAATTGACATGGACCCACTACTTTTCATGGCTAGTTTCAGAAATTCAAGAAATACCTCTCTTCGTCTAGAACTAAGTCACATACATACACAGAGTTTACTGTGTTTTCCCTTTATGTAGGAAAAGAAATTAATGAATAAAAATGAAAACAAACAAATACTAAACTCAAACCAAGAAAATACTTTTTGAGAGATATCAATATCCTTTAAGCTCACTGCAGTTTCATTTCACATGGGAAAGGCCACGTGTAAAAAGTCACCAACTCTCTTTCATATGATCAAAGGAATAAATAGCTTATGAAAGATTTTTAAAATATAAATTGCAATACTAAATTGTTTATAGTAAGTGTCTTGAATAAAGCCAGGATAATCGCATTGCACTGCCTGTTTATTTATTTATTTATTTTTCATTTTTTGTTACGGTATTTATTATTTTACTGTGATTTATCCATTATGATGGATGCTTCCTCATGTCATCCTGACTTCAATAACATTGCAATGGTTAAAAAAAAAAATACTTATCCCTAAATAATATTCAGATCCAGCTTATCCCCATTGTTCTCTTAACAAAATTTTTGCTAGGTTCATTCACATGTCTAAAAAATTAAAATAAAAAGGGATATAAAGAAAATAAGAAGAGAAGTTGACAAGGAAAAATGTATATAAAACACTTTCATTAAGGTGGGTATTTATACCCATTCAAGGGACTAATAAAGTTGTGGTAAATACATGAAAACATTAAGTCAACTTGTAAAGATTTGAAAGGAGTTTTCATACTAATAGCATTATTTTATTCTTACCAAAATTAATTCAGGATAAGAATTCACGTTAATCAACAGTAGGTACCCAACTTGAAATGAAGTGATTACTTTAAATGACTTCCAATGTATCATATCTTATTATACTAGGATATGACAGGTTATGCTGTGCTTCATTGGGTTATATAATATCATTCTGAATATAACTCCAAGTCTATCTAATATAAAATAATGAATTGGAAAATAAAATGGCAAAGACTCATTTTCTTCTGGGTCTCAAATTAGATTTTTCTGTCCACACAAAAGAAAGCAAGGAATCCAAAATGGCTTCCTGAAGGGCTGTCTCTTTCATGCCCATGAGCAATCATCAACTATTATCCCTAGTTCATTATGAGCTGAAATGTCTGATGTCTCTGTAGAAACTGGCATAAGTGAGACAGCTTTTATGGAAGCAGCATGTGTCTGGCTTTCTACTTGGTTTGTTGTGGCTATGATAGAGTCAGAAGCCTTCTAGCACATTTAGGATTCAGAATACTGCATTGAAAAATTATTATAACCTGAGAACAAAATGGAGGCCTTTTGTGATCCTGTGATAATATGTTAAGTGAGAAAAAAAGCTTAATGGGCACATATAAGAAGAATCTAGTAATCATAACGAAATACAATGTGATTTGGTATATTCTGCAATATGAACACAATAAATTTAAAAAAACTGAAAAGAAACATTTTTATTTAATTAAGAAGAGAAGAAACATGTTTTACCAAGTTTAAAACTCACTCTGGTATCATGGATAATAAATATCAAACTGCATTCCAACATCTTAGAAGTATAAAGTCTCATCACTAGATATAGGTTAATTTTTATTGTGTAGGTAGAGAGAGAGGTAATCTTAAAGGGCATGTGTCCAAAGGTGTTATGGATAACTTTATGTGACTGATATGTCAGCAGATTGTACTGAAATACTAAATTTTTTAATTTTGCTTAATATAAATGGAAGAAAATACGATATTTAATGAAAGCAGATAGAAAGAGGTTGGAATCAACATATATTTTTTTAAATTTTATTTTATTGTTTCTGACAGAGAGAGACAGAGACAGAAAGAAGGGGGAGGGCCCAGAGAAGTTTCCATAGTTGTAGGTCAACAGTTTTCTACATGGTTTTATTCCACATAGGTGAGCAGGGACATGAGCTGGACCGGAGGCCTCCTGCATGGGGGGCACACCTCCTGGAGCCAGGGGCCAAACCAGGGGACAAGAACCAAACTGGGGGCATCCTGAATGGGAAGCACACCCCAGTTTAGCGTATGTATCTCAACGGGCTGGGGCTGGGATTCGATCCTCAGTCCCTGTGGCTGCAAAGTGAGTGCTAAACCTGCTGGGCCATCCCGGCTTCCCAGAATCAACATATTTTAATTTAACTAATCATCTGTTTTTCTCAGATATGGCTTTCCATGTTGCACACTCATTATATTTCATGGTACTAGAAATATACAAATGTTAGGAAAATAGTCAGACCTCATTAAGATTTCAAGAAAAAGCTACCTGGCAAGACAGTAACCCATGATGACAAAAATAATATTGTATTACACTAGTTAGCTTATCTGTAAGGTAGGAATAAGTCTGAATGTAAAATGACAAAATGTTCATTTCTCAGTACAAGATGAAAAACAAAAAGCAAAACAAAACAAAACAAAAAATTCAATTATCTACCATAGCCTTCATGCTATAAAACTTGAATATATATTCCTTTAACAACTTTGCTACAGGTTCAGAAAATATCATAACAAACTGCTTTATACACTTGCCATCCGAGACGATATTATGGGTTACTATCACTAAAATGTGTTTAAGAATATTTACATGCAATCAAAGACCATTAGATACACGTGCACCATGTGTAATAGTGAGTAATATACCTGCTTCTTTCTTCTAGTTGAAATACGCTAGTTTGGCTGATTATTAATTAAACAGAAAATACTTAATTATACTCCTTCAGTCAGATAAATGAATACTATTTTCAGTAATAAAAAAATCTTAGCATCAGCGTTCTGGCTGCACTCCTAGACAGAAGATAACATTCTACTTAGTAAAAATTCTGCTATGCTTTTAAACTGCTAAGTTATCTTCAATGCACTGAAATGTAATTGGCAAAGAACTTTATGTTGTCCAACCCAAGGATAAGTTTATTTGAGGTGTGGTTAAGGCAAATATCCTGCTACCTGCAAAGTACCATGTGATTTTTTTTAGAAGGAAGACACTAAAAATTTAAGGATTTATGATAAAAATTTTAACAAAATTTAATTTTGCTGTAATGCCTCAATTTGTCTTGTCTCAAAGATGTACTAATCTGCTAAATTATCAAGAGTTAGTTCCTTTTGCATTTTTTAAGTTGCATTAAATTTTAAAGTGGGTGAGTGTATTTGTTGGGCTGATTTAAGAGTTATCTGTCATTCATCATCCCTGTGACAGTATCAGGGATGATGAAAATCTTACACATCAAATCTCAAAACACTGTCTAGGTTTTTACTCTTATATCATCTGCATAAAAATTAAAAAAAAAAAAGTTTTTTCTCACTTCAGCAAGAACAATTAGCCATGAAAAAAACAAAACAAAACAAAAAACTTGTTATTGTCTTAAATTGTTTTCTTCTGAGCTTTTAGTTATAGTTTAGTGTGGTTTTATTTGCTAATTATATATGAACATCTTATTTTATTTTTCTCCTCTTCTTTCTCATGCATGCTCATTTTCTTATTCACTGCCTAATATATCTTCTTCCTCCCTTCTTTCCCATCCCTCTACCTCCCCTCACCTCTCCCTCTCTCTCATACCTATTAATAACACCTAGTAAAATAGCTTTTGATTAGTTATTATTTACCCAGTTGGCTTATGCACTTATAGTTTTAAGGAGACTTGGGTCTCAACAAATTTGATGTACCATAGTACTAATGTTTAAGGCTCCCAAAAATATTTTTAGTTCTTTTCCAGAGGTTGTTCTTTATTTGGTACTTTATAAACAGATACATAGACTAAATTACTGAATAATGACTAGAAAAAATAAAATAAGCTAATATTTGAGAATCAAATGAGCACAAGGTTCACTGTTAAACTAACCAAACTCCCTCATTTCAAAATGAGAATGAGAAAAAATGTATAAAGGATTAGTATGAACCAAAAATAAAACTATATGTTCTACACAACTATGGAAATAGGATAAAAACTCTAGCTGAAAGCAGTGTTTCTCTGTGAAACCTTGCTAAACAATTGTTGTATTCACTTTGACAGAATTATTGATTGAATATTAAAATCCGGGGGTTGTTTTTTGCTCAATAAGATTGTTTTGTGGGTAAGTTCAGTTATACTAGAAATGTTTCATTATGACAAACCCACATTTACATAATCAGTAGATATGTTAATATAGTAACATATAGTATGTGTTGGAAAAAATCCAATCATAAGTGCTTTTGTTTTTCATATTACATGGCTGGATACTTTCCGGACAGCCCTCATGTGTGTGTGCGTATATATATATAATCTACTTATCTAAATTAATTTAATAAAAAATTGTGAGCCAAGATATAATATAATAATAAGGACAAATAGTAGTTCGCAGAATAACCAGAGTAATTATGTGAAGTGGGATAAAATAATTAATGAACACAGAATACTCCCAGTGCTTATCTGGGCCTGTCTGAGGATTGTCTGCCCACTCCCCAAATTTGTGCAGAGTCGGGACCCTAGAAGTTCACAGGCCACAGTTAGTCTTGCTCATCAATTGAGCAGTGAGGTCAGCAGAAAGTATTAGAGAAAGAAGGCTAAGGCCTGGGGTGGAGGACGCCGACCTTCATGACTTCACAATTGAGCTGCTTGGGGAGTTTTTTGGTTGAGAGGCGATGACTTCCACCACCGACGTGCTGGGTGACCTGGGAAAACTTCTTTCTGCCTGGGTCTCATCTTTTCTGTGAAGGCTTTGCCTGGCCAAGCTCAGCTACAGTGACCACGGCAGGCAGTGATGATGCAATTCTCTAGGAAGAGAATAGGGACGTCCCTGAGTCATCGTGCACTCCAGGGGCTCTAGTAACAGCACCTCATTGATGCGCTGCACCAAGGCTGGGGCCAGTGGGATACAGAGGCCCAGGCTCCTGGGCTAGTCTTCACGGTCCCTGCCCTCACTGCTGCCATGGCCGGGTAAGACCGAGCATCCTACCCTCGATTCCGATATGACCAACTAATACACCTACTATGAAAGAACTTCCTACCCCTCACACTAGCTCTATGCATGTGACACGTGTCTCAATTTAGTAAATACTAACAACCCTGCCCAAGAACAGGGCTCATTAGAGTGGCTGGGGGCGTGGGGGCTGCTGGAAAAGGGCAGCTGGAAGGGCAGCTGGCCAGGGGGGAAGTCGCTAGGTGGGAACTACTGGCACTGTGTGTCAGAGCCACACACGTAGCATCTGTGCTATGTGTTAGACTAGTGTGCCTCCTCAACGTGTTCCTTCTGAGAAGTGCAAGTTCTGGCCAACCCACACAGCTGACACAGTAAAGGAAGGAGCCAGCTCTGGACAGAGGAAATAGCAGCCCCCAGCTATTTCCTCTGGGCAGCTTCAGGCCCCTCCTCCCCCTTCCACTCCATCCCAGTCACCACTAGCAGCTCTATTCCATTCAGCCTACATGAAATGGAGGTCCATGGTCACTGTTTTCAGCAGACCACTTGGCTCGTGGTGAAGGACACATAATGGCCAGGTTGTCTTTACCACCTGTCATCATATAGCAGCCATCGGGCTCCGGAACATATGTACCCAATCAGGAGCAGGCTAGGTGCAAGCTGTGGGCGAGAAGCCAGACTTGGTCAGTGGCCCCTAGCCAACTGGACCAGTGAGTTACAGAACGCTTGCCCTTGGCAGAGTAGACAGGGAAACCCTGACCCTCTTCAGCAGGCTGTAACCTGGGGCTGACTCAGGTGCATAGGTGGCTAGCTTTGTATGGGTAGGTCGGTATAGGTGGTCACTGGCATGTGATGACAGAAGCGGGCTCTCTGTCAGGCAGATATTTCACCTGATTTTGTCAGTCAGTCATTTCTCATTGAATAGCTTGCTGGTGTGGTTCTTAATAAGATCCAGGTATTGCACCTAGCCAATGAAGGGTGCCACCTGCAGGGACATGGCCTCTGTGACAACAGTGAAGTGGTTGAAGTCTTGGCAAGTGGAATGGGTGCCCATATAGATGATGTAAATAATATAAAAAGGCATGGATGACTTTCCATAAAATAAGAATAGACACCCACAAAGAGAAACAAAGAGATGGTAATTAAGAGGTGATTCTCTTCAGACATTAAAAAGGAGGCTATAAAGAAAACTCAAAGAAATGAGAAAGCACTATTAGAAAACTCAAATTTCATAAATAATGTGTCCATGCTAATGCTAAGAAACTCTTAACATAATGTAAGATTAAAAATTATGCCCAAAGTGGAGAGAAAAATAAATAAAAATTTATGGAAAAGATAATGAATTCAAAGATGTATCATCTGTAGTAGTAAATACTCAAAGACAGGAAAGCATTGCAAGTTTGAAAGTTTCCAACTCAGAATTTAAGATAACTAAGGTATAGTTTTGAAAATGTTACAAAATTATATTTTGTAAAATATTATTTCAAGTAGTAGTCTGCTTCACTCTTAGACTATATTACAAACAAGTATGATCAGTGAAATAACATAAATCAAGAAAAATCTTACAAAATTATTTCACATAGAGTGATAAATTTTAATTGGCAAAAGTTAAAAATATAGAAAAACACTGAGAAATGGTGACCCAATGGATATCTATTAACAAAAACTGAGTGGTCTAGTCATTAAAATAACTGAAGTCAAAATCTCCTAAAATTGTTTTCTAAGCCGCGAAGAATTAGAATGCTTTAATTATAGAAATATTGTAGATAAAGACAAGGTTTTTAAATGCAAAGAGAATTAACTAATAATAGAATATATACCTATTAAATATGTTCAGCAGTAAAGAAAACACACCAATGATTAGGCAGAAAATATAGAAAATAAAACAACAAAAATACATAAATATAGAAGTCATGAACATTAATTTATGAGCTATTATTAACATACATTATTAATAGTTTTCATAGTTTATAGGTTTATACTTGCACAGTAAATTTAAAATTCTGGAGCAAAGAGAATGCTCAGTACCTGATGATTTTTATCATAGTTAAAATAATAATTGCCCTATGCCCCTTTTAAAATCACACCTAATATATACACATATGTGGAAAACAAAATGAAAACAATGTAAATTAAGGCAAAACATAAGTGTGCAATTAATGTGAAAGCACAATTTTTTTATATTAATGATGCTTTGGGTGTTAGGATATTTTGTTTTCTGAGTTTCTAACTTTTGTTTGATATGTCCACTATTCAGAGAAAAGATTGTGTAGTGGAAAACAGGTAGATATAAAATTCAATGATTTAATCTGTCTTTCAAAAGCCTAAGGCTTCAGTTAAGCAGAAAGGTTTGTAGGCCTTAGGCAGGAGTACGTTGCAAAGAATTCTAATGAGTCAGAGTGTCTCTAACTCAAAACAATGTAGAGGTTTCTTTTTCTGGGGAAAGAGAGAATCTGAAGTCCTTGAGAAACAGAACACACTGACACATGGTGAGACAGGTGGTAGAACTTTAAGATAATTTTCTGGAAGTTAAGAATATTGGTACAAGCCCTGGCCCACGCTGGTGATTGTACCATCATTCCGTGAAAGAAATAGTTTTCTAATGTAAAGGACACTTCAATTCAATGACTTTTCTGTCCCTAGACCCCAGGTATTGGGTGAGAACCAATTATTTCAATATGCCCAACAGTGGCACTGAACAACCAGAATGCTTTCTGAAACTATAGACATTGTTGGAAGGAATCAAGATAACTCAGTGGCAGTACCCATTGTACTGTGACACAAATTCAAACAGACAGTGGCCTTCTAAGTGATGTCAATGTAGAAAAACATCAAGCAAGACTGAAAAGGTCAGTGTTCCTCATCCTACATTTTAAGAAAGTCTTGACATTATATAAGTACTCAGAAAGAGAGTGAAAGAGACCAATATTAATGGAGTAACATTGATTTGGATTATGTTTTGATATCTGGGAGGAATGGAGACTCATAATAGAAATGAAGATGAGTTTCCAAAAACTTAAAAGAAAAAAGTTCTTATTTGGGGAAGCCGGGATGGCTCGGTGGGTTAAGCGCTCACTTTGCAGCACTGGGGACCGAGGATCGAGTCCTGGCCCCGGCCCGTGCGGAACCATGTACTGAATTGGGAGTTCCCCCAGTTCAGTTCTCTCTCTGTCTCTGTATCTCTCTCTCTCTCTCTGTTATAAAAACAAATTTAAATAAATAAATAAATAAAAAGTCTTCTTTTTAAAAAAAAAAAAAAGTTCTTATTCTTATATATTTGAATCCCTGAAATGAATTTTTGTATCTATGGCAATTATATACATACACATGGGCTGTCTGGGGAAAATCCAGTCATAAATGTCTCTCTTCTTCATATTGCAAGGCTAGGTACTTGAAAAGCAAAAATGAAAGAAGAAAGGAAAGATTCCCTTCAACATGGGAAATACAAATGAATATTGAATATCCAAAACAATTATTTTAATATACTGTATTCTTTAAAATATATACAAATGTACATAATGAAACAAAAAGGAAGAAAGATGCAAATATTTTAAAGATTCTAAAATTCTATCAAAGTAAAAAATATATGTAATGACAAGTTGTCTAAGTTATATGGATTAGTAATCATTGCTCATAATTTTTTCTTTTTCTGAAGGGCTTATTTTATTGTCTTTCACAGAAACAGAGAGAGACATAGAGAAGGGAGAGGGTCCAGAGCAGTCTCCACAGTCACACATCATCGGTCCTTGACATGGCCTCATTCTATACAGGAGGTTGTGCAGGGCAGGAACTGGGCTGGGGACCTCCCACATGGGAGGCATGTCCCCTTGAGCCAGGGGTTGAACCAGGGGACAAAAACTGAACTGGGGACCTCCTGCATGGAAAGCACACCTCAGTTCAGCATATGGGTCCACACTGGCATGGTCTGGGACTTGATCCTCGATCCCTGGGGCTACAAAGAGAGCGCTCCACCCACTGAGCCATCCTAGCTTCCCAGATCATAATTTTTTTTTAATTTTATTTATTTATTTATTTTTAATTGTTTTAGAGAGAGAGAGAGAGAGATACAGAGAGATACAGAGACAGAGAGAGAACTTAACTGGGAAAACTCCCCAGTTTAGCACATGGGTCCACATGAGCTGGGGCTGGGATTCGATCCTCTGTCCCCGGCTCTGCAAAGTGAGCGCTTAACGCACTGAGCCATCCCGGCTTCCCCGGATCATAATTTTTAAGGTAACTAAAAACAAAGAAAGGAATATATAATGAACAATTTATTGAGGAAAAAACACAAAAATATGTAATTAATCCAAATTAAACCAAGAAGTAGATGAAAAAAATAGTAACCTGATAAATCTAGCTGTGTAATGCTAGATAATGTTGAATCTTTGTCCAAGTTGAATACTGGACAAATAAAACATAAGGCAAGAAATGTTACTAGAGATAACAAAGGATGAGATGGTTAGTTGCATATGTCAACTTGATTGGATCATGGGGTGTCCAGATTTCTGGCTAAACATTATCTCTGTGTATGTCTTTAAGGGTATTTCTAGATGAAATTAAGATTTGACTTCATAAACTCAGTAAGGTGGTTTGACCTCCCCACTGTGAATGGTTATCTAATCCACTGTGGGCCTGAATGGAATAAAAAGGGGGAGGAAGGAAGAACTTGCCCCTTTTTTTTTTCTCCCTTCCTGCTTGAGCTCAGCCATGTCATTATATCTTCTCAGGTCCTTGACTAGGATTGAGATCAAAAGCTCCCCTGGTTCTCAAGCCTTCTAACTGAGACTGAATTACACTACTGACTTTCCTGGACCTCCAGCTTGCAGGTGGGATTTCTCCACCTCCATATTTCTATGAGATAATTTCTCAGCATAAATCACATGACTACATATATTTATATACATACATCTGTCCCATTAGTTCTGTTTCTTGAGAGAATCCTGGCTAATACAAAAGGAATTTTACTATGATACTGAACTTAATCCCTCAGGAGGGTTCTAAATCAGTCTTTATCCCAAAAAGATAGCTTCTGAAATATATGAAGCAAAAATTAAAATGAAAGGGAGAAAGAGAGAAAGAGATTAATCCTTAACCATATTAGGAAATGCAGCCCTCTGAAAACTTGATTGAGTAGTTTTAAAAAGTTAAAAGATATAAACATTCTGAACACTGTAATTATCAAAAAATAGGAAAAAACAAAAAATAAAGTTTAAAATACATAAAAATTCTACACTGAAAATTAAGTAATTATCTTAAAGTAATCATGGATCAAAAAAATTACAAAATGTGCATGTTATGAACTGTTGAAATGATTTATAATAAATATATAATATATCAAATTTGCTTCTGGCCAAATAGAGCAGTAGGCTCTGAATTTACTGTGCTGCTTGAAACACAACTAAGAAAATAAATAGACTGTGTGAAACAATAGTGTTTAAGAAACTAAACATTAGGAAAAGCTGGGATGGCTCAGCAAGTTAAGTGCTTGCTTTGAAGCCCGGAGGACCGAGGATCGAATCCCAGCTCTGGCCCAGGCGGACCCACATGCTGAACTGGGGAGTTCCCACAGTTCAGTTCTCGCTCTGTCTCTGTATCTCTCTCTCTCTTTCTGTCAAAAAGAAAAAAAAAAGAAAAAAAATAAACATTAGATATCGTGTAAGTAAGCCCTCATAATTGTTTTTTCTTTTTTGGAATGCAAGTGCCTAACTTAACATTTGGCTTCTCAGACATCCACTTTAAAGAGAGCTATCTGGATTAAATACATTGCTAGCCAGGTAATTAAATAAAAGACAAGCTGCCCCCCTCAAGCTCTCCCCTCTGCCCCCCTGCCCCCCCACACACACACCTTGGATTTCTTTCACTTAAAGATTTTTGGTTATTTTGATAACTGACCTTGTAGTCATTTTTTTTTTCTTTTTGTGTTTTAATTCCTGCTGTTATGTTTTAAATTCACTAATGAAGAGTGAACCTGTGAAATCCTACTCCTACCCATGACTCCAGTGAAGGCAGAACTTTAGGTTCACTCTTTCTTTATCAACAACCTCGCTGTGTGGGCCCAGGGATGCTGTGTACACCCTAGGACTTGTGAGTAATGAACCTTGTCTCTCAAAGTTTTCTGATGGTCATTGCTGACGGCATCTTGCAGTCATAATAAGAACCACAAGAACTGGTCCAGCCACAACAATGATCCTGAAAGAATACCCTGCACCCAGTGAGGGCTCCAGGCATTCCTAGTGATGTGCTGAGACCAGAACAAAAGAAAGAGTGAAGTAGTGTGATCTCTAAAAGAGATGAAAAGAAAAGAAGGTAAACTCAAAGATGCCCCTAACTCATTGTCTTGAAGAAGTTTCCAGGCTGTGGGCAAAGTGAGAGAAACCCAGGCAGGGACTGGCTGAACACCTAGAGATGAATAAGTGAGTGTCCATGATATCAAAAGAGCTAGGAGATGCTGGGATAGTTCAGTAGGTTGAGTGCTTGCCTTGCAACCATGAGTTTTAGAAATCGAATCCTGACTGTGGCCCATACAACCTCATATGCTGAACTGTGGTGCAACTGGTAACCATCAGGATGACAATGAAGGTTCTCCCCGCCAATGCAGGACTCCCCCAATTCAGTTCCTGCCTTGAGTGGTCCTACATTCACCTATGTGCAATGTAACTATGTTATAGCTAATGATGTACAACTATGAGGACCACTCTGGGCCCTCCGCTTTTCTCTCTCTCTCTCTCTCTCTCTCTCTCTCTCTCTCTCTCTCTCTCTCTCTCATACACACTTTGTCTCCACCAATAAAATAAATCTTAAAAAACAAGAAAGAGAAATGCTGGGATGGCTCAGTTGGTTAAGTACTCCCTGTGCAGCCCCGGGGTCCAAGGATTGAATCCCTGCTCTGACCTTTGCACACCCATATGCTGAATTGGGGTGTGCTTCCCATGTGGGAAGCCCCTGGCCCGGTTCATGCCCTGAGCAGCACCCTGCCCACCTGTGCGGAATGAAACCATGTTGAAAACTGATGACGTGCAACTACGGAGACTGCTCTGGTCTGTCCCCCTTCGCTCTGTCTCTGTCTCTCTGTCAAAAACAATAAAATAAATCTTAAAAAAACATTTTTAAATAAAAAAATAGCTAGTTAGCTAGACTTAATAAGACAGAAGACCAAAAAAAAGAGAAAAGCATGCAGAAAGGTATCTGGAGATTTGCAAAGGATCATCTTGGAGCATGCAGCAGCACAGTGTGTGTGTGTGTGTGTGTGTGTGTGTGTGTATGTGTGTGTGTGCGCGCGCGCGCACACACAAAAACTTCTTAAACTGAGGATAAGAACCACCTATAAAGATTAGAGGGACAACCAGTATTTGAAACTTTCAAGACCCTAGGGATAGTGTCTGTTCCTATGATTGCAACTTCATAATGCATGGGACACTGGGTGGAGTATTCCAAGTGCCTTACTTACTAAATGGGAAAGAATCATCCTTGTGCTCTGGAGCAGTGCTCTGGATTGGTCATGACTGAAGTAACTGAATATCTCATACATTGTTTTTAATTATAATCACATTGGAAAACACTTTGGAAATATCAACTAAAGCTGAATATGTTCTTACACCATGGCTTAGCAATTCCACATTTAGATTAATATTTATAAGAAATGTATACAAGTGCTTACCATGTGACATGTATGATTTTCACACCAGTACTATTAATATTTGAAAACTGGAAAATTACCCCAAAGTGCACAAAAGAATGGAATGTGGTACTCACATACCATATAATGCTGAAATGAATAAATTACAACTACGTACAAGCACATTAATATAGTTCACAAGAATATTTCTGAGTGAAAGAAATCAGAAACAATAGTTTACAAAATGTATGTTGTCATCTACATGAAGTTCAAACAAGCATAATTATTTTATGATGTTTGAAGTCAAGAAAATCACTTTTAGCTTCCATTTCAGTAAGTATTCTGCTACCTGTTTTAGTGATAACATTTTGTGTACAACTAAGTCCCATGAGCATTTATAGAATTTTAGCAAAAAAATTCCACTGTGGGTACACTGAAAATGACTCATAGAAACCATGCCCAATTTCCTAGAATAGTTATGATTCTTATGCATTTCCTTTCGCTATTAATAAAACTCATCTGTCTTACAACCACTGTAACAAAGTTTATTACATATTCAGCTACCTTCTTGACAGCAACATCTTTACACTTAAATTACACATAGCTCAAGAAATTCCAGAAGTTAACTCGCATTTTTTCCATTAGCAAGTTATCCCACTTATGCTCTATTCCAATTCTGTATTCTGTGTCTAGAGTATTTCATTTACAGACAACCATTGCAGGTAACTTGGAAAATAAATTCTGATTGCTCCACCTCCCTTATTGTTTTTCTTCACAATAATCGTCTGACCTTGGTGGTTTTCTCAGAGATATCTTCCAAACCCAGCTGTTCTTTTCTATCTCTACTTTCAAGTCTTAGGTCAGGTCATTATTATCTCTTTATTAGGTGGATACAATAGTCTTTTGATTTATCGCCTTCTAATATTTCCTAACATATTTATACACTTCCTACCAGTAAGTCTAAATTTCAGATTTACCCATTTTCTTCAAAATGGCCAATCACAAATTTATCTTTTCATCCACCCAAGCTCAAACAGATATATGAAAACATAAAAGGACTAGGGAAATGAAAGTCAACTATCATAAAATCTGAAGAACCCCAAAACCATAGAAAAATTTTATCAGATTTAAGTTGAAGAGACAGATGAAGCAACACATATTTAAAAACTAGTGTTAATTGCAGCAATTCCTAGATAAGCCCTTCAAAGTTTTAAAATCAGTCCGCGGTCTCCCTTTCTCTAAGGAGGTTCAATATCAGCAATAATTTCCATTCTCAGACTAATTGCAAAAGGCAATTCACTAAGGAAAGTACCTGTCCTGCTGGGCCATGAGTGGGAAGGAGCACAAAACAGGAATCAATTCTCAGAGGGTAAAGAAAAACTAAAAAGGCAGCCCTTCCAAGTAGGAAAATACCTTAAACTGCTCACCTTTAGAGTAAAACTCTTCAATTTGGCAAATATTGACGCTCCAACTGACCCATCTATAAGAAATTGTGCTAGTTGGTTACTGCTGACTTCTTTACATTGAATCCTCCTTGAGGCTTTTTATTCAAGGGTCCTCAGAGATACAAATGAAATTAAGCAGATTGCTTACTTCAAGAAGATTATTTCATTTACATAAATGATGGAAGCAGAAAAATCAAGATAAACAAGATAAGGAAACCAAACAAGTGACTTCAGAGGAAATTGGTCAAATTAAAAAGCAGACATAATAATAAAAGCAATTTTTTTCATTGGTAAATATTGTAATGATATTTAGTGCTTCAAACACCAAGAATAGTCTGCAAAATAAAATGAGCAATCTGAGAATAACAAAAAACTGGGTACGAAAATACATTGAAATTCTATATTTTGTTCTGTGAATATGTATGCACGAGTAAATTAACAAATTAGTGAATAATATAAGCTATGTATCAACAGGCTAAAAAAAAGTCTGTATATAATAAGTGCCTAACCAACCTGTCTCTGAAATTTGTTTCCTTCTTATGATTCACTGATATTTGTGTTCTTTTTTCTGGGAAAATGAATACAGCCTCAAGGTTCACTTACTTCTGTGTTTAACGTTATCTTCCATTTGGGGCTCTATACCTTGGAAGTGACAAGCAATTCTCATTTCAACTAGGTCCTTTTCAAAGAAACCCTGATTTTGATTTTCCTAGTGGTGGCCTTTCTAGTTACTGTGTATCCGTATTTTCCGGCATATAAGACGACCCCCTAATTTTACAGTTAAAACATAGGTTTAGGCCTATATTCGCTGTATAAGACTACCCCCCACTTCCGAGGCTGTAGTCTTATACAGCGAATATAGGCCTAAACCTATGTTTTAACTGTAAAATTAGGTGGTCATCTTATACGCCGGTCGTCTTATACGCCGGAAAATACAGTATCTTTGCTTTCACTATCTTTCTTACAGAATATGCATTGCCTAGCTATTTAAAAAACATTCTTGAAGTCTCTGTGATTTTGTAAGAAGAAATGATGGCAATTATGTTTACTTTCTTTATTTCTGTTGTCAGGTCTCGCTCTGATAAACTTTTCCATGGATTCTTTTCAACTTATATTTCCATTTCTCATATCAGTCTTATATTTCAGTCTTATTAGTGCCTTAGTTCACAGTTGAAGAAACAGTGGCCCAGTTCAAGTGCTTTATCTATGAACACAAAGATTTTATTATATAAACAGAATTTATAATCCACACCTTCTGGTTTGTATGTCATTGTTGTTTTGTTGTTTTATCCCATGTTTTGTAGTTCATGTTCTCAATAATCACATGAGGAAACAACTCATGGAAGATTAATTGCTTTGCTAAAATATATGCACTATTTTACTTTAATTAAGGGGATCATACTTGTTTCAATACCTATTATCATAAATTGTCTATTCTTGGAATACTGAGATAGCTCAGTTGGCTGAGTGCTTGCCTTGCAACTGCAAGGTCTGGGGATAGAATCCCAGTCCTGGCCCATGCAAACTCATATGTTGAACTGCATCACACAACCAGTAACCACCAGCATTGTGGCAAAGGATCTAGCCTCGCATATGGGAGTCCCTCAGTTCTGTTCACATCCCACATGGCCCCATGTCCAACTTTGTGGAATGAAACTATGTCACAACTAATGATGCACAATTATGGAGACTACTCTGGGGCCTTCCTCTTTCTCTCCCTTTTTATCTTCTCTCAATCAATAAATAAATCTTTAAAATAATAAATCATAAATGATAAATCTAAAAATAAAAATCTAAAAATAAAAATAATAAATAATAAATCTATTATTTAAGATTAATATTCTATTCAATTATTTTAGTCTCTTTTATTTTTTATTACTCAAGTCCCATAAAAGTAAAAATAATTTAGCTTAAAAGAGTAATGTTTATGTAACTGTTGACCTTACATGCTTAAACAAACAAACAAAAAAAACAGAAAAAAAACAAACAGAAGTTATAATAGGACCAGTTTGCCAATCTCTTGTTATGACAAATGAATGAATTAAATATTTAGATGTTTTAAAATACCATTTATGCTATCCATAAAAAGCACTATTTAAATCTTAGTTTTAGGTATGCATGTTATATATGTTTATTGGTTTATCTGTTAC
>PVKE010015347.1:0-33599 GCA_004027555.1 Craseonycteris thonglongyai
TTAATAATTTATCCACAAATTATTCACCAAGGAGCACAAATATATGTTACTTATAGGTTGGCTTGTATTAGAGGGATTATATTATCAGTTGTAGTAGCCTGTTACTCTTGCTAGTATGTCTAGCATGATTATAAGTGTGTCAGATTTTTTTACTTCTTGTTTTAGTTCAGTTCTCATACCTATGCAGATTAGTTCCCAGGTCCATGACCAGGGATTTACAGACAAATGCAAGTTTAAGTTGAAAAAACAAAAAACAATAGGGGAAGCTGGGTTGACTCAGCAGGTTAAGCTCTTGCTTTGCAGCCCCAGGGACTAACTAAGGATCAAATCCTGGCCCCAGCCCATGTGGACCCATATGCTGAACTGGGCTGTACAGGAGGCCCCCAGTTTGGTCTCCTCCACCCCCTTGTTTGGCCCCTGGCTCAAGGGGGCGTGCCCCCCCATGCCATGCAGGAGGCCCCCATCCAATTCCTGCCCTGCATGGCCCCTGCCCACCTGTGTAGAACAAAACCCTGTCGAAAAATGATGACATACAACTAGGGAGACTGCTCTGAGCCTTGCCCCTTCTCTCTGTCTCTGTCTCTTTCTGTTTCTGTCAAAAACAATAAAATAAATCTTTAAAAAAACAACAACAGTAGGAAACTATGATTCAATAGATGTTGCCATTCTATGCTAGCAAAGCACAGAATGTAATATACTGAAACATGGCCTTGATGTTAATCGTGATTCAAAGTGTAGCTCTACTTCTCAGCTTATGAGCTTCAGCAAATTAAATACTACAATTGTGCCTCAGTTTGCTCATCTCTAAAAGTGGGATAGTGTGATGACATCTACCCTAAGCTATGGGGAGCTGATGAGATAAAATGGGTAAGTGCTTATTTTAGTACCTAACATAGACTCAGCGCTTAATACATGTTAACTGCTTTTCTTTTCCTTGCTATAGTTGTAATATTAGCACGATAAGTCATTCAACATTAGCTTTGATGTTATAAGTGTTACAGTTCAGCACCGTCCTAAAAACACCTTTGGAGGCTGGATTCTCAGTCTCCCTCAAGTACTTTGGAATTCTGTTTTCACAGGATTCAGTTTTCCTAGGGCTTAATTCATTTACACAAAATTGATGCCTACTGAATGATTTTGAGGACCGTCTGGGAGAACTCTTAGCGTGGAGAGAATCCATCATCTCGCAAGAGCCACAGGATCTTGTTTACTCATCAACCTATCTGGATTTGTTTCTCTCCAGTATATGACATGTCAGTAGTTTCATTTTACCCTGTTAGAAGGACTAAAAAAAGAGTAAAGTTAAAGGATTTGTTCTAGGTTACATGGATTTTGTAGTAGAACCAGGCACAGAACCATTTTGACTGTTGTTTGTGGTGTGGTTTATTACATAAAGTCCTTCCACAGCTAAGATAGCATAGGGGCTGTATTAGTTGCCAAGGTCAGCCAAGGAATATTGCAAAGGTTTTTTTTATCTCATGGATCGAATTGCTTAAATGTTAATTCTAAACATTTTATCATAAATATTTAAAGCAAATAGCCAATTTCAACTAAATCGTAAGGCACAACTCTTGTTACTGGTAGTCTGAAATAATTTGCATGGAAAATTACACATCTCTTTAATGTATTTTCTGTCGGCTTTGGTGTTCATATAAAAATAACAAACCAGAGATGCATGATGACATCATCATCACTGAACCAAAGAAGGAAGAAAAGGAAATTGTTTTGTGAGCTGAAGATTTAAACTGTTCCCTGTCAGGTCTTTAATGCTTTTCTTAATATTTTTAGGAGGGAGTTTCTATGTGAAAAGTCAGTTGCACGATCAAGGACAGTTAACACTCATTCCTGCAAAATGAGTTCAAAATTTAAACACAGTGTCCTCCAAATGTCCCTTGGCACCAATGAATGTGACTTTTTTTTAAATGCTACATTAGGTTCTCTAGTTCATCCTTCTCAGCTCCATTGCATTTTCTCTAATGCTGTGTCCAATTTTAAATGATTTGAGTGATGGGCCTTCCATCTTCTACCTGGCCAATGTAACCCCAGAGTGCCCAGGATTCACAAGGCCTCATTCCCTGTGACAGCCATGCTGCAGTAGACCTGAGAAAGGAGTAGCAGAGCTCACAAGATTTTAATTGCTGCCTAATAGTCTAGAGTAACCTGAGCATTTTATTAAGAGGGCATATAAAATTAGCATTTTATTCCAGAAGATGCTTTCACACTGCAGTAAAAATCATGCTGAAAGAATGTGTGATATGCAATCTGATTTCACCATTTTCTTAATTTCTTCCCATTACTCATAGTAATCTACCTCTCAGGCCATTTTATATTCTTCTCTTTGTGCTTCTCTGATTGCGCAAATAATTTTATTTCCTTCTTTTTTGTTTTTCCCACTTTTATTTGCCCAGAGTATTCATACGGTAAATATAATCCTGCTGATAGAATTGGAGTGTATTACATGCAGAGTTTTCAGAATTCAAGTAACTTCTTAAAGTAGATATTGATGAATCCCATAGAAGTAGGCAATATATACCTTCTCATAGAAGTAATCAGGATAGTTTAGATTTCTTTTTTTTTAATTTTACCTTCTTCTTCTTCTCTTAAATCATTCAGTTTTGTCATTTCCGGGCCACTCTCTGCTATTACTAACACTCCCATGAGTGAAAGACAGATTTCAATATCATCGTCTTTCTAGAAAGGAATTTTTTTCTCTCCTCTGTGATGATATTTGAGCAACTCTGCCGTCATACCATGGTTATTTAATTCTATTGTATTTGTAAGCAATTCTCCAGCCTGCTGATGGTTGTCACTTAGATACCTTACTGGTGTTTTTCCTTTCTTCTGCTATGCTTATCAAATCCTTCCATCTCATTCCTGCAGCTGTGCTTTGTCTCACCAGTAAATGGCTACCTTATAAAAAGTTTTGAAAAATAAAATGCTGCCTAATTGAGATATATATACACCTAGACATAAGTATCTAGTTTCACACTCTGTATAACACCACTGGAATTCTTTGTCCTTTGCTCTTTGGAAGTAATTTATACTCCTCTAAGAAGTAACTTTATATAAGTATTATTGGCTTTGATGAATTTTAACAATCTTTAAAAATTCTCTTATTGTTAAATGCAGTTTTTATAATGATCTTTTGTTTATCCACTTTGATTCCTTCATTTAGCAAACATCTGAGGACATTCAGTGCATTCTACTGGACAGTGTACTGGGTGCTTTGAAAAGGAAAATCAACAAGGAAAAACCACAGTTTTCAAAAGATCAGTATCCAGTAGGGAAAACCCCAAAGTACACACTTAACTATCATACAGTGTAAGATACCCTAGAATAGAAGTGAAGTGAACACTGATGGGGAAGAAATTAATGCTTTTTATGATAAATCAGTATGTGCCATTTGAGCTGGGCTTTATAGGAGAAGTAAGGGCTCACTAAGGGAGTAAGAGAAAGATGTGCCCAGGAGCAGAACCCACATGAGGAAGGCATAGACACCTAGAGTACATTGAGAAATGATCCTGATGCAAACATAGGGCATATAATAGAAGTAGTTAGTCATGGAGTCAGAAAATTTAGTGGCTGTCCACTGAAAAAGTGGAGGACCAGCAGCCCAGTAATCCAGAGGAGCACTAACCCCAAAGCAATTAATCTTTGCTTTTGAAATATGTTTTTATTGAGGTATGACTATAGGTGTTTATTATGATTTAGACTAATGGTTCCCACCTGCAACTGTGCATTAGAATCTCTGCCTCATTCCAAATAAATTAGAATATCTAAGGATGGGATCCATAGTTTTTTAAGCTCCCCAGGTGATTCTGAAGGGCAACCAGGGTTGAGAACTATTGACCTCAGGCCCCTCAACACTTGAGCAGGTTAGTGGAGGCACCCAAGGAGACTCTGACTCATTAAAACTGAAAAGGGTGCCCTAAGTCAAAGTGCACTCCACCCTTTCACCTGTAGGAAGCAGCACCCTCTACCTCTACTCATAGCTCTTTCCCCTGCATTTAAAGGTGCTCAAGTCACTTGCACTCAATAATGAATCATACAAATCTCTTTCTTAACTCTACAGTCTCCCACTAACCATCATCTTATTGTTGTTCTCTTCATAGCTGTGCCCTATGCTTCCGATTTTATTTCTGCTCCAGCACAGTACAATCTGAATTCGAGTTCCACTGCACTGCCCACAGCCTTCCAGCTTTCCAGTGGATGCAGTCCTAGACTTTGCACGTGCTAATCTTTCTCCCTGGACTTTCCCTCCCACACGTTTTTTCCTGGCATCACCCCCTCACCTCTCAGTACTCAGAGATCACTGATCTCTGGGAAGCCCTCTCTGATCTTCCCAATTTGGATTAGGTGCCATTTGTGCTACCGTGCTCTCTTCTGTAGAATTTGTATAATAACATTTATTAATATATGTTGTAATTACCTGTATGCATTAAAACAATGAGCCTTTTAAGACTTGACTTAACTCATATCTGTTTTCTCATCTAGTATTTAACAGTACTCAATATGTAGCAATTCATCAATAAAAAATTGCTAAATTACTGATGTTAAATATATTGATTTAACATTTTTGAGTGCTTACTATATGTTATCTACCAATTGCTGAGCACTTAGTATGTGCCTGGTTAAGTACTGACTTCTTAACCACATGTATTATTTAATGCCTCAAAGTTAGGTACTGTTATTTTCCCCTTACAGATGAGGAAACTTAATGTTATGAAACATTAAGTGAATAAACCAAAACTGAATTCCTCCTTTTTGGTATCTTTCTCAAATTGGTATATCATACTTAATCTGAACTGGAGGGACATATGAAATTTAGCTGTAAAATTTTTAAAGCGTAGCATATAATCATCCAGTTACATTTATTTTATAAATTGGCAGTGTTGCTAGTTGTCTCTGTTGTCAGAGGACATTTTTTAAAAGATAGAATCTTGTGTAGTTTAACTAGCAATTTATTTTCTTTTTGTCTAACATTTATACTTTTGCTAGCCCTAAAATGAAAATAGAGGACCA
This sequence comes from Craseonycteris thonglongyai, assembly GCA_004027555.1. Classification (NCBI taxonomy): domain Eukaryota; kingdom Metazoa; phylum Chordata; class Mammalia; order Chiroptera; family Craseonycteridae; genus Craseonycteris; species Craseonycteris thonglongyai. Next base: position 5,023 of record PVKE010015347.1, read on the forward strand.
CAATTTTATCCTATTTGGGGATTAAGAGAAACCAAATGATTAAAATCAATAGGTGGTTCTACAACCCCCAACTCTCAATCCTCTCTCCCCACTGAAGAACCTCTTAAACCAGTAGTTTGAAAACCCTCCCCAGGAAACCTGCTCATAAATATGGAAATTGACTGATTTGATTTTGCTTCTTCTTTCCTCCCTCCTCCTCTCTGCTAATGAGCAGTGAAATTGCTGAGTGACTAGGGCAAGAAGAGGGGAGAGCATTGAAGAAAGCCTGAGTAACCCACACACTGAATTTTCAGCCTCTGCGTAGCTGAATTTTCTTTGGCTTTCTTCTCTTCAGCGTTGAGCATTTTGAAGGTACTGAGGAATGCAGTGTTTCTCCAGGCACTGAGAGGAGCTGTGTTTTCATTTTCTGCCATGATCGCTTTGATTCAGCTGTGTGGGCTAGAAGGCTTGTGCTTCTGACAGGGACTGCAGAAAGGAAGCTGAATGACACAGTTCCAGTTTCCACTGAGAGGCAAGCCCAGAATGGCCTTTTAGTGCCCTTGTCTGTTAGACTGCATGATACAGGCTGAAGAGCGTTTGTTTGTGTGGCAGGAGCGGCTCTGGAAGATAAGGAAGGTACTGAGCAGAATATGAATGCAGCCCAACTTCACTTAAGCCCCAAAGAGGAAATGACTTTTGGTGGAGTAGGGTGAATATCTCTCGTAGTTTGCCTCAGGCTGAGCAGTTTCCTGGGCTGTTAGACTTTCAGTACTAAAATTAGCACATTCCCAGACAAACCTGGATGGTTGGGTATCCTGTATGCTTAACTTTCCTTAGCTTAATAAAAAGTTCAGTCAGTTGGAAATCATTTCATATTGTCTTTAAATTTTGTCTCACTCACTGAATGAAAACAAACAAAAGGGGAATTTCCTTGAACTCCCTGGAATAAGCAGTAAAAGTGAGTGGACCCTTGTTGAAAGCTTTCTTTCTACTCCACCTGCATCCTGCTCTCCACCTGTCTGATTTAGAACCTTTGTTCTGCCTCCCCCTCTTCCTTTGCTGCTGCTGCAATAACTCCAAGGATTAAATAGGATGTACAGTATGTACTTTCTCCTATTTTGGCACTTGTTTCCAATGGCTCTGCTTAGATGCAGCTGGCAGAGCTGGGGCATTAGGAAGCCTCCACGTGCCCCCCAGCTGAATCTGTCAGGTCCCCTGCAACAGCTGTTATCTGAAACAACTGGGTTGTGTGACAGCAGCTGAGGACGGGTGCAGTACAAGTGGCAGGAAGGACACCAGACAACCTGTGTCTGCTCCGGAGAGTCTGAATCACTTCATCTGCATGTGGAGCATGGTGATTGTTCTGGAGAGAGTGGGAAGGGAGGAGATGGTGGTTTTCCACAGTCATCAGGATAAACAAACCAGCCAGTGCTGTCTGTGCAGCTGTTTCAGTGTCAGAATGAGCTGAATTATCTTATTTGCACTCAGTGGGAATTAACACACACACATCCCTTTCTTTTAGAGAGAGGAAGACTGGCTAACAAAATCACTCAATGATCTGAATCTCTCTACAGAATAGTGATAATTTTTTGAACTGTCTGAACATATTCCTATTTGGACATTAATTAGTGAAAAACCCGTTCAGAAGATGAAATAGCTAAATAATCGGAGACAACCATTTGAAGATCTGGTGGAAGGAATGGGACAAGAAGGAGGGTGAAGGATACAGTTGTAGACCTCAAGCTGAAGACAGGGAAGGAAATAAGGAGGAATGGTTATTATCCCCTGTATTATTGTCCTAAGTACAACTTTAGAGGTTGTACCTTTGTGACCATAGCAGCTTGGAAGGCCGAAGGTCTCAAACTCAGTGAGTAAGTCTAGGAAAGATCCTTGATTTAACCTTTATCCTTATAGAAATAACCACAGGCATGCACATGCTCTTATGAAAAATAGTTAAGCTTTCAGGTAATGATGGCATAGTGAACACATGATCTCACGTCCTTCAGAACAAAACCCCAATAAAATGAAAACATGGAAGAAAAAGTTGTAAAGCAGATGAACAAGTAGTAAGTGATTTAACAGTTTCAATAAAACTGAATTCTAAGCCACTGAATCTTCAAAGACTTAGGAGTTACAGGCAGCAGGCATCATTGAAGCTGTGGTGCATGAGGTGGTAGCAGAAGGTGTTGAAATGAGGAGGATCAGCTAGCTATATATTTAAGAAACATGAAGAGCTCTAGATTCTCTCTTCCACTTTACATGACTTTGACTGCTTCTGTACCACTCTGATGGAAAACTGGGAATTTATTCTCCCCCCCAATTTTATTGACATATAATTGACATATAGCGTTGTGTAAGTTTAATATGATGATATATAACATGATGATTTGATACACTTATATATTGTGAACTGATTACCGCAATAGAGTTAGTTATCACCTCCGTCACCTTACATAGTACCTTATCTTTCTTTGTGGTGAGAACATTTAAGATCTACTCACTTAGCAACTTTCAAGTATATAATATAGCTTTGTTAACTAAAGTCACCGTGCTGTATATTAAATCCCCAGAACTTGCTCATCTTATAACTTCCTTTCCTATTTTCAAAAGTTTGTACCTGTTAACTAATATCCCCTACTTTCTCCCACCGCCGAGCCCCTGGCAACCACCATTCTACTTCATTTCTAAAGAGTTACGCTTTTATAAATTCCACATATATGTGAGATAATAAAATATTTGTCTTTGTCTGACTTTGGAAATTTATTCCTTGATGAAGGTAAAAGAAGGATCTCTAAACTTAGAAAGATACTCTGCGCAGTTGAGGAAAGTTGTACTATAGGAAGATAAAGTGGTCGGTCACATGCTGAGACCCCACCTCTTAGTAACACCTTGCCCCTCAACCATCCCACCACACACACACAGACAAATACCCCTGCCCTCTTTCACAACTTAACTTCTAGAACTCTACTAGTCAGGCCCATGTCTTCCATACACAGGATGAGAAACATTTTCCTAGGCAATCTGACTAGCCCGAGAAGAAAGAGTTCGAGAATCTGAAAGTGGGGTTTTCCTGACAGTGGACCCATTCAGGTAACTTTATTCTTTTTTTTTTTTAAAAGTTCATCTTTATTTTTTTTATTTATTTATTTTTTATTGGTTTTGACAGAGAGAGAGACAGACAGAGACAGAGAGAAAACTGAACGGGGGGAACTCCCCAGTTCAGCATATGGGTCCGCATGGGCCCGGGCCAGGATCCGGTCCTTGGTCCCTGGCGCCGCAAAGTGAGCGCTTAACCCACTGAGCCATCCCGGCTTCCCCGGTAACTTTATTCTTAAAAAAATTTTGTTGTATGTCTGGTTTTCTTCCTGGGAACCATCTTGATAATCAGACATCTGAAGAAAATAGGAAAAAAATTAACTGATGGGGAGATGAAAACTGAAATAATAATAATAAATGCTACCTTCAGGGAAATTAGAGTAAATATGGCGATCTTAGACCAAGAAGAAGATGCCATAAGAAAGGAACATTTGGAAAATAAGAAGTACAGTTGGAAATTTAAAAGATTAAAGCAGAAATGAAAAACTCAGTAGATAGCACAGATGATAAAGTTGAAGAACTCTCCCAGAATGTAGAACAAAAAGATGGCAAATAGAGAAAGTATAAAAATGAAGATGAAGATAAGGAGGTTCAATCCAAAACTAAGAGTTTCAAAGAGAGATTAGAAAAAAATCCAGGGGACAAAGTCAATAACAGTAATTCAAGAATGTACCAAAACTGAAGTGCATGGGTTTCCAGATTGTAGGGGCCTTCTGAGTGCCCAACTCAATGGAAGAAAATAGACCCACAGCAAGGCACATTATCATGAGATTTCAGAATACTAGGCATGTTGAGAAAGTCTACATGCTTCCACAGCAGGACATACATGAAAGAAAAAAGAAGAAAAAGAAGAAAAATAGAGAAATCAGGTCAGGTATCATAATAACTTCTCAATAGCAAAACTAGAAACTTGACAGGCAGTAGAATAAGACCTTCAACGTTCTGAAGAAAAACAGCTTACAACTTAAAATTCTATACCCAGCCAAACTACTAGTCAACTATTGAATAAATTAATGATAATGTTCATACAAAGCCTTAAAATTTTTACCTCCCAGATACCATTGGGAAAAGCTATTGGCAGATGCTTTCCAGCAAAATGAGAGAGTAGACCAAGAAGGAAGATACCATGTGATACAGGATAGTGGCAGTTTAACAAGGTAGAGAGATGAAAGGAATCCCATATAATGATGGTAAAGACAGATCCCACATGACAACTTGCATAAGTTTTAGAGGGTAATCAGACTTGATTGAAACTAGCCAGAAGACTTTTTTAAAGAAGAAATTGCTAGAAATACCTGATGTATCAGAATGTTTTGAGAGTAGCTTTTTAGTTCAAGTAAGAGAGATAGGAGAGAGGAGGTGAATTAGTGCTGATCATATACAAAACTAAGCAAAACAAAACATCAAGACTATTTTAAATTCTAGTAGGGAAAAAAATGTGTAGGAAAGAAAAATATCCCATATATTAGCTATAAATAATGTTTACATAATCATAATGTAAACAATGAATATTGATTCAACCAAAGTTACAATACAGTCTAAATTAGGGGAATGGAGAAGATTGCATGTGGAGAAAGGAAAGCTAATTTTTTTTAAAGATTAATTTTTATTGTTTTTGATAGAGACAGAAACAGAAAGAAGTGGGATTGCCCAGAGCAGTCTCCATAGTTGCACATCATTAGTTTTCTACATAGTTTCGTTCCACAGGTGGATGCGGGGCTGCACAGGTAGGAACCCTCCAGGGTCCTCCCACACCCTGGGAGGCACAGCCTCATGAGCTGGGGGCCTCCCACATGGGAAGCATGCCTGGGGCAGGAGCCAAACTAGGGACCTCCCATGTTTCCACTTGTCCCAGTGAGAACCAAACTGGAGGCACACCCCAGTTCAGCATATGGGTCCACATGAGCTGGGGCCGGGATTTGATTCTTGGACTCTGGAGCTGCAAGATAAGCACTCAACCAGCCCACTGAGCCATCCCATCATCCCCTAATTTTTTTTCATGGTAGTAGATTGGTAGATAAGAATGGTTGCCTCTGGGGAAGGGAAGAAATGTGGGCTATGTTATATAATAACCCTTATAGGCTGTTTGACTTTTTAAACTATGTATGGGTAAACTTTTTTTTTTTTTAATTTAAAGGAAGAAAAAGAAGTAGTTAAGCCAGTTTAGTTTTGTTTTATTTTAATGACGAGTCCAACATCACAGCAGTAGCAGTGACTCTCAGTAATATAATAGAATCTTCTTGTTTATTAAAAAATAAATCCTCTCTTACAAAATAGCATTTTATTTTATGTGCACTCATCTCATAAGTTTTTCTTTCCTTGAATTTCTGAAACAAGTGTAAGGATTGACATTTTCTTACTGATCACTGGCTTAGCACTAATGCTGTGCCAGTAAAGTCTAGGTCATGAGTGGATGAACTCTCAAGAAGCTTTGAGGAGGAGGTAGATCCTTGCCAAACTACTTCATCTCCCAACCTGCTTACTAATCCAGCAGAAATATGGATTGGGGCCAGGCTTCAAAATTGAACTTCAACAGTGCATATGACTCCTAACACAAAAGGTGTGAGGATGGGGAAATGTCTTAAAATGATTGGGCAGACTTTTAGGTTTGAAATTGTCCCATGTTTGCTCAGCCCCTACTATAAGCTTCAGACTCTGTAGATCATCAAATATGTCACTTGGAGCATCTTGCTATTTTCTTTTCTCTTTTGCTTGTGTTGAAGTTCTAATATATGAACAGATTTTAGCAGCAAAATCTCTTATACCAGTAGTCTGAAATTAGTAATCCTTCATCCTATTAGAAACTGTAGTACAGGCTTCTACAGTGACATCAGTCATGTGCTTCCAGCGTTAACAACCCCGAGATAGTAAATTATAGATATCTATACCAGTTTTGGTACCCAAGACAAAAATACCTCTCTCTCCCTCTCTTTCTGTCATCTTTTGCATTTCCTGTGCTGTTGGTGGTGAGCATTCTTCCCAAAGTATTATTTTCATTTACTTTGACTACTTTGCCTCTGGTTGGTTGCTTTGTACATGGTTGTACTGATGTTTGAATTATGTGCTAAGTAAATACCCAAGATTTTTTTCTTTTTTTGTCTGGTTCATTCTTTAGGTACAGGTCCACAATTTCCCAAGGTCCAAGAAGGTTTTCTGAAATTTTCTGTGCGCATTGAAGCAGTCCAGGGATAGTAGGTGGCAAGTGTGAGATTTTTATGGGGTAGGTTTGTTTTCCCCAAATACATTTTAGTTAGATCTTTGAGGAGCTATTATTGCTTGAAACACAGGTGTCTTTACATAGCTTATAATGAATACAGAGGCTTTGAAGGACCTATGTTCTGTGGGGCTGTGAAATTTCCAGCCAGATTGTATGAGTGTGTGGGGCATGGGTTTCCATGAAGGGAAATATTGCAAGTAAAGGCTAGCATAACACATGGGATGTGTTCAGAAGTTGGTAACATTTGTTTTAATTCCACTGCTAGTTTCTCAGGGATCTGAAATGAAGATTTGTGATTTTCTTACTCCCCATAGTATCTTTATTACTCTCTTGACTTTGGTGCTCAGTTCTTATTTTATTCTGACTGTCTTGGGCACTTCCTGTCTTATTTCTCAATGTGTCAAATGTTTACATTCTTAGAAGAATTCTGAGATTTTTCTTTGGGGAGAGGCAAATTCTTTCTCCTTGAATTTGCCTCTTTTCTTTCTCTATTTAATCTTCTACTCAAAAGGGAAATGGCTGGGGAAGCCAGGATGGCTCAGCGGGTTAAGCGCTCACTTTGCAGTCCCAGGGACCTAGGATCGAATCCCAGCCCCTGCCCATGTGGACCCATATGCTGAACTGGGGTGTGCGTCCCATGCAGGAGGCCTCCAGCTTGGTTCTCACCACCTGATCATCCCCCAGCTTGAGGTAGTGTGCCTCCCGTGCTGGAGGCCCCCAGCCTGGTTCCTGCCCTGCACGGAACTCCACTCACCTGTGTGGAACAAAACCATGTGGAAAACTGATGACATACAACCATGGACACTGCTCTGGGCTCTCCCCTTTCTCTCTGTCTCTCTCTGTCTCTGTCAAAAACAATAAAATGCTTCTTTAAAAAAAAGGGGTGGAGGAGGAGTGAAGAGAGTGAGGTTCCTCCAGATCTTAAAATTTTAATAAATGGCATATATACACCATGGTCTTGGATGAAAAAAGAGAGAAACTTTTCTTACCCACCATGATCCTAAAACAGACTTGCTACAGGTCACAGTTACCAAATGAGTTCTTCCAGATTCATGGGAAAACTAACAAATTTAATTTTCTTCTGCTTTTTCTCTAGTTCACAATTCCATTAGACTCATTTGTCTACATTTGTGGAAATGCACAGCCAATTGGATAAACTGAAAAAGATAATGCAGACATTTTAAAGATAAAACTAGTGAAATTCTCTCCCATGGCCTCAGCATCTCAGGCTAGGGGAAAAGTTAATGAAAAAATGCAAATGTTGAACTTTTGGTAATTTTGTTCTATTTCTTAAAATATACTTTGTGTTGTTTTCAAATGTTTTATTGAGTAATAAAATCGGTTAACAGTATTCCCATATGGGGATTTGTTCACATTAGAACTTAACAGAGTTAGAAGAAGGGATTGGTTTATTCATACTCATGCTCTCTCTCTTTGCATCTCTTCCCCCTCTTCTTACCTCCCCCACCCTTACCTTTATTTCCCCTCCATCTTTCTCTCTACTTCCCTCCCTCCTTCAGTCCTTTATTTATTTTATATTCTCCACTTCCCATTTTTTATCTGTAATCACTTGAAAATTACAATATGAAAAAAAAAGAAAGATAAAAGGAAAAGCAAACCATGAAATAAATAAGACATTTCTTTCAATGAAATTCAAATCAGTTCCTCTTTCCAGATCCTAAAAAGCCTACTTAATTAGATTTTTCCCTGTATCCTGCTAAATATCTATAGTAGATGTACTGTGTCTACACCTCAGATTCATTGACACTTTATCCCTGTCTCAGGCAGAGCTAGTTTGACCCTTCCCATTTTACCCTTCTTTTATTATGCAAGGATAGGTTTTATACCTGTTTTTCCTTCCAATTTAGCAGGTTGGCCTATACAATTCTGTGCTAAATAGATCACCTGCCAACCAGCAGGTAATTATTTGATTTTTAACTTGCTATCTGTTTCCTGACCTGAAATGTAAATATCATGATGAAGAGATTTTATCGTTATTGTTCAATCCCATGTCCCAACACCCAGCAACAGTAATTGGCATGCAGTAAATACTCAGTTAATATTTGTTGGATGATTCAGAGGTCATTTGTGTGCTTGTATTTGGGAGAGGGGGTAATTTCTCTTTTAGCCATGTTTGTCTTGTTTTGGTTTTTGAAGCAAGCATAGTTCACAGGGAGGACTTCTAAAGTTTATATTGCTAAAATTGTTGTTTTAGGGTTAGGCTACCATGTGTAAAATAGATAAGAAGCTCTTTTGTCTTTCTCCTCATCACTACTACCAGTGGTGTTTTAATGCTCCCTTCTAAATTGCACTATAAACTTCTCTAGTTGGTCTATCTTTTGTGTCTATTCCTCATAGTGCTTAGCACAATTTCTTGTACCTTATAGGTGTTTATTATATCTTGATTAAAAGCACATTTACCCAATATACCTACAAGGTCTATTGACTGGTAAATATACAGGCAGGGAATTTATTAAATATTTATTTTATTGTTTTTGACAGAGACAGAGATAGAGAGAGACAGAGAGAAGGGGGAGGGCTCTGAGCAGTCTCCATAGTTGTACATCATCAGTTTTCTATATGGTTTCATTCTACACAGGTGGGCGGGGGCTGTGCCTGGTGGGAACTGGGCTGGGGGCCTCCCACATGATAGGCACACCCCCTCGAGCCAGGGGCTGAGAAGGGGAGTGAGAACTGAACTGGGGACCTAAATTATTTTGTGATATTAATTCCAAATATAATTCCATAAGTTGAAGACATATTGTTATGACAGGTTTTAGGCTCTACATATTTGGGTTTGGGGAAAAAAAGCCTACTGGTTGTTCAAAATGTATTTATTTCCCCCAAGTAAAAAACAGCTCTTAAATATTTATCTCTTGAGTTGGGATGCCTATCCATTATGATAGCACTTGGTTATGATGTGTTAGTAACTTTATACCCATCTTATCCCCTCTGCATGCCTGCTTCTATATAGCATCAATTTTCTCTGCAAAACAAGATGACTTCTTGTTTCATTTGCCCTTGAGGCTGAATAGTAGAGGTGGTGGGACATGATGGCTCCCTCTGTAGGGCTGACAGTTGGGCAGCATCAGGACCTCTCTCTGAGACAGTAGCCTCTGCTTAGGCTAGCTCTGGACACAGAGAGGTTAACCTTTCAATAATTCTTCCTCTCCCAAATAAGCAAATGCTGCTGGGAACCCTTGCTGAAGTCGGTAAAGGAGAATCTATAGCTCCACAGATCAGCCAGAGGAAAGGTTCTCTAAGAATAATAAATCTTTTCTGTTGCAACATGCTTTTTCTAGAAGCTTTTTGTCATTCTGGCAGTAAACTTTTTTCCACTTGCTGCCTTAGCAACAAGACCTGAAGTCAGTCCCCCCTCCAGTCTGTGGCTTGACTGTAAGGGCACTAACATTGTACCCAGAACTAGAAGAAAATATACTGGGGAAAGCCGCAGACATTACCTGCTTTGGGGGTTAGAGAATTATTTATGTGCATTCCTAGTATCTCCTTGAAAACAAAAGTCAAATAGGAAACCTTGGAGATGGTGAATCCAATCCCCACATGGTCCCAAGTCCCTAGTAAACGCTGCAGTTTACATTTTTGTTGTGTGACTACATCTGGCTATAGCAAAGAACAGCTTTTCTCCTTAGTGTTCTTTATGGCTACCTCAAAGGAAGAACCAAAATGTTAAAGATCCTTTTTGTGCACCAGTCTTAGGCTAACTCTAGTTTTCTCAAGAGTCTTTGTTTAACCCAAAGATATGAAGTTCACTTTGAGAATAAACTTTGTTTACCAAAGAATAGAATTCCGTGGATTTTGGCTTTAGTTGGTCCCTTGAGAGCTCATTTAAATATTTCTTACTGAACTCAATTTTATCTTGTGGTAGAACCTGTTCTGTATAGAGTTAGGTGATCATATAACTAGAGGCAAAGGCTAAGGATTAAATATAACCACAAGTAGGCTTGTGCTGTGTGCGAACTAAAGACTTGAGAATACTAAGGGGTTTAAAGTGGGAATGTACAAGTTGCTGTTTTTCTATGTTTTGTTTAATATGTTAAAGAGGTAATGTACGTGACTTAGAAGTTAAATTTGGTAGCATCCTGACAATACATGTTGGCAAGATAGGTTATGAGTGGATAAAGAAGTTGTAGTACATTCACATAATGTAATACTAATCAGTGATAAGAAAAGATAAAATAACGGCCATTTGTGATAACATGGATGAATCTTGAAACCATCTTATTAAGTGAAATAAGTCAGACTGAAAGAATCAAGAAACATATGACCTCACTTATAGGTAGAATATAAAACTGAAAGGAACAAAGAACCAAAAACTCATGGACACAGTCAATAGTTTAGTGGTTGGAGTAGGGAGGGAGCATCAAATAGTATGGTGATGGAAAGAGAACTGACTCTGGGTGGTGAGCACATAATGCAATGCATATACAGTATAATGTAGAATTATATACTTGGAAACAATGTAATTGTTACCATCAATGTCACTCCAATAAATTTAACAAGTAGGAAATCCAGGATGGCTCAGCAGGTTGAGTGCTTGCTTTGTAACCCTGGGGTCTGAGGATCAAGTCCTGGCCTCGGCCCATGCAGGCCCATATTTTGAACTAGGGTGTGCTTCCCATGTGGAAAGCCCATGGTTCGGCTTCCACCCAGAGCGTGCTTCTCATGCAGGAGGCCCCTGTCTCATTCCTGACCTGTGTGGCCCCCATGCCCACCTGTGTGGAATGAAACCATGTCGAAAACTAATGATGTACAACTATGGAGCCTGCTCTAGGCCCTTCCCCTTCTCTCTCTCTGTCTGTCTAAACAATAAAATAAATATTTAAAAAATAAATAAATTTAAATTAATAAATTAGTTGGAATTTGGGGAAGCCAGGATGGCTCAGTGGGTTAAGCGCTTACTTTGCAGCCCCGGGGACCAAGGATCGAATTCTGGCCCCGGCCCTAGTGGACCCATATGCTGAACTGGGGAGTGCCCCCAGTTCATTTCTCACCAGGGTGAGACCTCGACCCATTTCCTGCCCTGTGCAGCCCCACACCCACCTGTTGAATGAAACTATGTGGAAAAACCAATGATGTGCAACTATGGAGACTCTGTATCTCTCTCTCTCTCAAAAACAATAAAAATAAATCTTTGGGAAAAAAAAAATTAGTAGGGATTTGTACTTTCCCAGAGCAGGCAGGGAATGTCTGCTGTGAAACCTCCAAAGCCAAATACCTTTAAGTCACAATACAGTATACTCTCATTTAACCAGCACCCATGGGGTTTGATAGATGTTTTTGTTGCAGTTAATGGAGAATCTACTGTATTGTATTGTATTGATGTCTCTGTGTTGGGAAAAGTGGTTTTTCTTAAACTTTCAGAGTTTGCACAAAAAAATCTCTTGTGGGTATGGGTAGCTGGACCAAATATGGTCAAAAGATTCTTCCCTCACCTCCTCATGCATAGCTGAGTTAGGTCAAGAATGTTTTAAATAGGCTTTTCTAATTAGTAGGGGCTTGACGCAGGAACTGCCATGGAGCCAGCTAATTTGCACTTGGAAGATAACTTCTTACTGTGGCCCATAGTGCCTGCTCTGTATGTAGTGACCTAAAAGGAAGTGTGAGGCCCTGCCTGTGTTCTGGCCCTGGGCCTGCCACCTTATCGGTGCACCATTTGATCATCCACAGTTAGAAATACCCTCTCAGACAACCAGTGTTCTCCAGGTCCAAACCAAGAAATTTTGGATCTGGCTATCTTCTCTTTGAATTCCTATTTTAAAATACTCTATTCTGCCAAGCGCTGCATTTGACACTTTACATACTTAAGTCATTTAAATATCCTGTAAGTTTTGTGTTACTGACCTCATTTTGTAGAGAAGGAAACTAAGGTTTCAAAAGGTTTAAAGCATTTCATTCCCCAAAGTGACACAGCTCATCAAGTAATGGGGATGGGTTACAGACTGGTTAGACTCTAAAGCATGTTCTTCAAAACTTTATAATGCCTTTCAATTTTAGAGTGCTATCCTTGGAGATTTTAGATTTTGTTTTATTAAAGAACACAGAATCTCTTTTCACCCACAATAGTATGGATCCTAGAAACTTCTGCATTGAAAAATCCTGTTCTGAACTGTGTTCAGGATCCAGTCTTTGTCAGTAACTAGAAGACAACTAACACAGAGAAGGGAGAAGAATATTGAAAACAGACTGTTATACCAGGGCTCATGTGGACAGCATTCATCCTCATAAGAAATGGACGATCTGTTGCATATCTGCCTTCCTCCACACTGTTCAAGTTTTAATTATCTTCCAACTGTCTGAGCTGCTGTTGAGGACCTCAGAGGGAACAAAGGATAGCTGTTATATTTTTCAGTGGTGCTCCTCTCTGAACACTGATGAAGTCACTAGCTGTCACTGCTCTTATTGTTGGATTAAATCAGAGTTGGACTATACATTGGAGAGGTGACGGTGAAAGGAAAAAAATTAATTTTAAACTTTGCCTTTTAGTCAAAGTCTTCTGTGACAGACAAAATGTGGTATCTCTTGATAAGTGAAGGTTTATGACCCAGAAACAAGTTTTGTTTTGTTTTTCAAAAACAGTAAAAAGAGAGAGAGAGAGAGAGAGAATTCTGTCACATTCCCATCCCTTAGATTTTCAATATCTTAGGTACTAATAACTTCTCTTCTACCCACAAGGAAGCTCCATTGTGAGCCCCATGAGGAAATCTGCTCATGATCAAGGACAGTGCCTGTGCTGCCTACCCCGTCCTGTGAGCATTGCCCATGGATCAGGGCATTCCTCCCCCTGAGCTGGACAGGGCCTCTGCGTACTTAAGGCAGAGCTCCAGGCTGCCCTGCCAGTCACTAATTTGGGGATGAGTTCAGGTCTATTTTCTAATTCTAGCCAAGATCTGTAGTAAAGGACAGAGTCCTATACTCAGCAGCTCCTTGCTGGAGAAAAGGAGCATGGCTTCTTTCTTGTGATTTTGTAACCATTTTTTAAAATATGTATTTGAATAGGGACTTTATACCATTTTTATAAATTATGCTATAGTTTTATGGAGACTTAGAACGTATTGTAGAACCGTTATGAGCATTACATCAAGAAGTGCGTTATACAGTGTTGAATTGCTAATTTGACCTCCGGATTATTCGGCAAAGATAACATTATCTTCGTTTTTATAAAACTTTTTGCCTGGAGGCATCTCTTAGTGCCTTTGCACTCTTATATGTTATCTTGTTTGTTATCTGGTTTGTTAACACCATCATTAAGACTGTAAAGTGTATTCCAGTACAATTTTTTTATTTTCAGTTTCTTTTAATTGGGGGATGAGAGAGGGGGAAGTTGCATATTTTCTCCTATTCCTGACATTTACACCAAGGTAAAATTTGGGAAATAACTGTTATCTAAACTTGGAGATCCTGGTTCCATATAACGTTTTAAAAAGAAAGAAAGGGAGGGAGGGAACATTACTGCATCCTTAGGTCAGTGGACTATTAGCTTTAAGAACTGCCCATGGGGAAAGGCTCTATTAGTCACTCCCATAGTGGCAGGAGAGCTGTCTCTCCTTTCGTAGAGACTTGACCTAGGGAGCAGGAAAGTGATCTGGTCAAATTCTACCAAACCACATTCTCTCCGTTCCCTCCAAGGTTGCAGATAACAGCACTCAGGATGTCATGACTGTCAGCAATTGAAAATGCTATGCTGTTGGAGTTCCTGTGGGTTTAAGGAAATGGACAAAATTAGACTCAGGCCAAAGTGCCAGGTTTAACACACCCCTTCCCTTCCAGAAAGCCCCGAGGCAAGAGTGTCACTGCCAACAGTAAAGAACAACACAATCTGTTCTACCCAGACCATTTATGATTTATTTTAAATGAACCCCACCTACCCACCCAAACCCAGTAAAATCGGCACCTTCTGTCTGCCTTGAGGGCTCAAGTGAACAGATCAGGACCAACTTCCTTCTTCACCAGATGGCTCTGATGATGCACTGGTTGGCCAGACTCTCCACACAGGAAGAACAGTATCTCTCTCCTTGCAGCAGGTGTGGGCACACTGAACAGCTAGTCCAGGAGATCACATTTATATTGGTTATGAAGATAAGTGAGCAGCTCGTGTCAAGAAGCAGATGGCTAAATGAGGTGCATAGGGAATGCAGTGCGATTCAGCCTTGAAGAAACAGGAGGGAAAATAGCCCATGATATAAAAACCCCAAATATAGTCTCCTTAATGTGAATTTTTTAAATCGGCATTTACATTATACAGTTAACTTGGAGTGATGAAAAATGTAAGGAAATTACCGAATTAGTGAACACGATTAACTCAGAAGTAAAATTGTATCGTCTAAGTCGAAGGTTGTTTTCCACAGCGGGAGAGGCTGTTGCTAAGCCCTTGCCCAGTCTGTCATCTCCTAATTGAAATCTGTTCGTTTAATATGCTCCATCCTGCAGATTGCACAGTGCATGATTTGGGAGAGTGTTATCAGTTGATCTGGTTCTTCCTTTGAATTCCAGTAAGATAGTGTGTGTCACATTCCCCATAGATTTCTGTGATGCTCAGAAGAATGAGTTTGTCTGTTCATTAACCTGTGAACTGTCAGGTCCCTTTGGAGAGTGAAAGGAGCGAGTCACTACAAGGTTAATGCTTGTTTGTTGGAGGTGAAACCTTTAGGGAGAGACACAGGGGAAACAGGCCAAGATGCTCAAGACCTGCCCCCGTGAAACTCTGCACTGTGTGCAGATGCCAGGCCCATGTGGCCAGGAGGGAGGCTGCAGAGCAGGCTGGGTTACCTCTGCTGATCACTTCCTCTGGTCAAGAGAAGGTTTCCCAGCAGTCAGGTGGGGAGCTGGGTAAGTGTATAGGGTTAACTTTAGAACAAGGATTTGGGAGCAGTATTAAAACACAATAAACTATGAGTGGTTTCCAGTAGTTTCTGTGGAATTTTCTTTTGAACAAGAAAGCAATATTGATTTTATGCATTTGTCTCCAGTGGATGAAATCTCTCGTTGAATTGGGAAACATTTGATTTTCCTATGTGTGTGCACATGTGCACAGACACATTCCCAACCACAAGGCAAATGTAGAGACTGTTGGGTATTCTCCAACTATCTCATGGACATACAATTATACTGACATTCAGGGGTTGAGCTGATCAGTCCTATTTTGATTTTCTAGGTAAATCAAATCTTAAGTTCTACTGAATTCTCTGGAAAGTGGTATCTCTCCAATTTTTCTGTAATTCTTCTAGGCTCAGTTGGAGATAGCCCTAAGGAGCAGGTACAGGGTCTGAAGTCAAGTGCTAAGTCTCTGTTAGTCCATGCCCTGGTGCACTGTGTGTTTATGTAATGTATCTTATTCTTTTGTTTTGGGGGTTGGTTGTGATGGAAGCTCATTTTCAACAGATTTTTTCTTTTTACCCTCAGGTATATTCGAATAGTTGGGACTCATAACACAGTGAACAAGATTTTTCACATTGTGGCTTTTGAATGTATGTTTACAAACAAAACCTTCACTCTCGAGAAGGGCCTGATAGGTAAGTCTTACAATAACATTTTGTACATGTACTTAGATTTTATCTTCAAATATTTTGTTATTTCATTAACTTGACTTAATAATACTTCACCTCTTAATAGTTCGGCTGATTTGATTGCCTTATGGCTGAGTGACATAGGGAAGGGCTTATATTTCTACAAGTAGTCAAAATAATAATTTCAGTAAGCTTAAAAGAGCATAAGTATTTTACTAGTAGTTAAGAATTGAAAATGTCCTAGTGATTCATTAAGATTTGCTGTGTGGGAAATGCTATGATAGACAAAGCCCTTCACACCAAAGGCTTTTCTATATTTAATGGAGGGTGAGATCAGGGAGAACATCTGTATACTATTGATCCAGTGCTCATACTTTCAAGGCTATACAGGTATTTTGGTATTTGATTTGTTATGATTGGTGGTATGTTCACCTGTGAAAGTATCTTCTTTTCTTGAACTCACTCATCGGTCCATATTTGCCCTGTCTAGCCAAGCTTACCTCTAGAAAATGCCTGCATATAATTTAAATAAGATCAGAGTAACTGAATTATCATTATGAAAACAAGTTACCTTGTGGGAGATACTGCCTGACTGGTCTTTCAAATGGTATTTTCAAATGGTTTAATTGCTTGGTTTCTTTCTGTTGTGTTTTATTTTTGCTTTAGATACTATTTAGTCTGACAGTGTGTACAGTCCATTCCAGGTCTTAACATTCTAGATTCTTAACATTTTCCCATCCAGACTGATTGTTTCTCTTTTTGTCCCCATACCCACAGTTTTTTTGCTTACCTCTTGCAAAGATCATAGTTTGACTAACTAGGTCCTTAAATCTGTTCCTTCACTGCAGCTCCTTTAAAAAAGCACTCTGTATGTTCAGGTGAGGGCAATTAGATGCCCCTGCCTTGGTACACCTAAAATAGAAGTGTTTGCCTTTACAAAAGAACTCATTTTCCTCTCCTCCTCAAGTCCTGTCTGTGCTGGGACATATAACATATTGACAGATGTCCTAAAAACATGGTGATGACTAGAAAGGGAAAGATGAGTGTAACTTGCAAATATTTTCTAATTCTTTGATCATAAGTCTAAATTTTCCAAACATCTGCTGTGCCTTACATGTAATCCTTTACTTAGGAAAACTTGGAAGAGTAATATTAATAAAGTAGCAAGAATAGAAATTATTAGATCTCAATAAATAATTTGGTTTTGACTTAGTTATGGATATAATTTTAATGTTAAGTATAAATGTTAATATGTTTTGTGACTATTAAATAGTTTGAAAGCTAACAGAGCTGAAGCTTTACCTGATATTACTAAGGCTTTTAATTTTGTGGGCTGCATGGAATATTGGTGATGGGTGTTATGGGAGGGCACTTCTTTTAACCTGCTGCCCAAGTCCTTTTATAGAGTAGACCTCACTGTATATGTGTAGTAGGGGAAGTCCTCACTGAGAAGGATCTTAGAAACCAAACCACCTTCAGAGTCACAGTGGCCCAGTGCACTGCATTTTTTTTTTTAGCACCTTTTGTTTTTTAGATTTATTTTATTGTTTTTGACAGAGACAGAGAGAAAAAGAAAAGGGGGAGGGCCCAGAGCAGTCTCCATACTTTACGTCATCAGTTTTTAACATGGTTTTGTTCCACACAGGTGGGAGGGGGCCATGTAGGGCGGAACTGCACCAGGGCCTCCCGCATGGGAGGCATGCCCTCTTGAGCCAGGGACCGAACCAGGGGCCTCCCACTTGGAAAGCACACCCCAGTTCAGCATATGGGTCCACACGGGGCAGAATCAGTATTTGTTCCTCGGTCCCCAGGGCTGCAAAGCAAGTGCTTTACCTGCTGAGCCATCCTAGCTTCCCACACTGCATTTTTTTAATGTGCTACATAGAAGGCGCAGGCTACTTAAAACAGCCCCACCCACACCCCCATTCTTATTGGAAAAGAGCAGTTTTATGGACACTGTAGTAATCAAAGAAACCGGCCTATCCAGCATGAGAGGCCATTATAGAAATGACAGTCATGATTGCGTGTAGTGAGGGATGCTGTTACTGATCTGCATGTTTTGTTTAAACACCATTATCTGAAGCCCTGATAGTCTCAGGCATGTCAGGGGATGAAAGAAGATTGCAGAGATGCAAGAAGTGGTTTTGGTATCTGGCCAAACACTTCTTTGAGCCCTTTTTTATGATGCTCACAAGTTTGATTACAAAGAGCAATGCAAACATCTGCCTGTCATCATCCCTCAACTGAATGGGAACTGTGGTGCAGGTAGGCAGAGATGTGCATGCCCTGTGGGTAAATGGCCTGTACTGGGATCTCTTCTGGTCCTCTGATTACCTTCACAGCTTGAAGCTGCTCCCATGCTGGGCAGACAGGGAGGTGGTGTGAATTGTGAGGGAGCACAAGGGGATGTCATTATCCTTTGTCTGACATGGCAGCTCTGCTTAGGTTAAGTGCTGTTTGAAATAGTAATGGGCAGCTTTCCATGTTGATGACCTCAGGTGCATTTTGGTTGGACACAGGCCTCAGCCAGCTACCCTACAGGGACCTCCAAGAAAGCAGAGGTCCTCTAGTGAGGGCACAGTGTATATAAGAACCACCTGGAGTTACTTTAAAATGGTAGCTGCCAACTTCTTACTCCTTTCCATATCCTGTGAAATATGAACTCCTCCCCGAGAACCACTGAAATGAACTCCAGGTTTCCATGAGGGTTAAAAAAAGAGTAAAACTAAAATTATGTATCCATGAATAACTGATAGGATATTAAACCCTACATTTATGTTTCTAGGCTCAAAACTTCCTTCTTTCAGTTTCTGGTCTTTGTTTTGTAGTTTTTGCTACTCTAATTAGAGTACTATTCTTTTTATAAGCCTTAAAATACTTTTAAAAGTTTTAAAATTGTATTTTACTATATTTTTTAAAACATATAATGCCAGGAAAAACAAAAATAAACTACATTTACTTTATAAGATTTTAGTCTTTTTTTTCCTACCAAAGAGTTCCTTTCCCATTTTTGTTGACAGCGTGTCATTCTTCATGCTGCCTTACCTATATAGATTCATGGGGAAGCTTTGGAACCCTGTGGGTTCACATATCCATGGGAATGGGCCCCACCCTGACTACACTGATCAGATCTGTACATCAGATTCTGTCCACAGCGTTCTCCCACTTTATCTGCTGCTGCTACCACAGCCGCTTCTCATTTGGTAGCTGCCTCTGGCTCATGCTGAGCTATATTCTCACTTGGGAGGAGAGTCAGCCTGTGAGGACTGTCCCTTCTTTATTAGAAGGCAAATGTAGTAAACTTGAACCTGTCTTACCAGTGAGTCATGGAAGTAATACTGAGAATAGATATGACAGCTATTTTATAAGCATTCAACCTCCGAAAGAATGTGTTCCTTTGTCTTGGCACTCTACTTTGTAATACATATATGGGATTTTCCAAGTCCTTCCACTTTTTTATAATAATTGCCCAAACTTCCTTTTCATTTAATCATCTATTTAAATTCACTTATTTAAATTCACTTATTTAAATACCCTATTAGTTATTCAGATAAGGAGATTAGTACCCATTACTGAGCTTAAAGAACTATCAACTCACAGACAATCTAGTTTTATCTATATGCCACCTATTTCTTCGTCAGATTATTTTGAAGACATTTCCAGAAATTTTATCATCTGATCTATAAATATTTCAATATATATCTCTAAAAGTAAACTCTTTTTATAGCCATAATCATAATATTATAATAGCTGAAAATTTAACTATAATTCTTTGAATACTAACTACTCAGTTAGTGTTCAAATGTCCCTAATTAGATGAAAGTCTGGAGTGAATTTGTATGTTTTCATAGATTTAAATCAGAACTCAGATAAGGTCCATACTATCAATAAATAGCTGTTATGACTTGATCTTTGTAATAGTGGAAAACTGAAAACAACCCGAATGGTTCACCAGTAGAGAAGTAGTTGAATAAACTACAGTACATCTACACCAATGAGTACCATGCAGCTATAAAAAGGAATGAATAATATTTTTTTATGTAGCTAGCTCTAGAGTAAGTGTTAAGGACAAAAAAGCAAGGTTAAGAAAATATGTTGTAGCATATATTATACTATTATTTAAGAATGTTGGAGAGGATACAAAATATAATTATATATATATACATATTTTCCATAATAAACAAAACAAAACAAAAACCCAGAAGAATAACCTAAGAAACTAAAGGGGGAAAAAAAAGAGATTACCTACAGGAGTAGAGGGAATAGGAATATGAGCTTGATTTCTCTAAATTTCTCTTTTGTAAATTTGATTTTGGAACAATGTATATATCTCACATAATTATAAGACAAAACATTTTGAAGGCAATCACTAGATACTGAAAGCAAAATGAAACAAATAACTCAAATTGTGTACTGAAATAGTGCCATGATCATACAAAGAATTATTTTAAGTGACTTTAAAAGAGTAATTTTTTTATACATCTCTAGTTGGATATACCTTAGGGGCCCAAAAAATAATAGAAAAGTCTTAAACTATTTTTAGTAATCATATGGTTCGTAGTATTGGTACTGTAATTCTGAGACTACTTGGCATGTACTGGGGACAAAGCAAGTGAATTATAGTGCTTTATCACTGGTAACCAAGATTTTTGGTATGGAATAAAGGGGATGAAAGGTCAAAAGGTTAGAGAGAAACTTTGCATACTGAATTTTAATTAGAAATGTCAGTGTTACGCATGACATATTTAACTGTTAAATATATGATATATCAATAAATAAATAAATGTGCATACATTTCTTAGTTCGGCCCACTGAGAAGGCCTAGAAATAATGAGCAACCCAGCAGCAAGTACTTAGACTGAGGTTTCCAACTGTCATTTCCCACTTAAAAGAACCAGGGCTTCTTGCAGAAATGGCAGATTCCAGGTCAGAGACAGGAAATGTACAAAATGAACTTGGTACATTGTGTCATGCCAGAAACTAAGAAACTACTGAGGCCTACTGAGGTCATTTCAGAAGGACTCAGGATCCAATATGAAGAGGCTAGAGATGGAGAAAATTTGAGTATCAATAGTAACCACAAGTGATTAAAAGATGTTCAATTTCTTTAATTCTATAAATTCAAAATGATATGTACTTCCCTTTTTTCTCCCCCTTGAAAAAAAACATAAGCAAACCTTTTCCATCACCTTTGGAGAATGCTAGGCAACCACCTTTTTAATTTGAAAGCTGGTAAATAAAAAAAAAGGATGTAACATCTGTCCTTCTCTTCCTGGGCAAATTGCATTTCAGGATTACCAAGTGAGTGTTGAGAAAAATTTTCTCTTTCTAGCTACTAAGGGAATAAGAAATGACAGAATTATGGGAAGCTGGGATGGCTCAGTGGGTTAAATGCTCACTTTGCAGCCCTGGGGACCGAGGATCGAATCCCGGCCCAGCCGTGCAGACCCATATGCTGAACTGGGGAGTGCCCCCAGTTCAGTTCTCACTGGGGCGAGACCCCGGCCCAGTTCCTGCCCTGTGCAGCACCACGCCCACCTGTGGAATGAAACTATGTGGAAAAACCAATGATATACAACTATGGAGACTGTTCTGGGCTCTCTCCCTTCTCTCTGTCTCTGTATCTCTCTCTGTCAAAAATAAAAATAAATCTTTAAAGAAATGACAGAATTAGAATATAACTACTTTGCAATTCCAAATTATGAAATAATGCATCTGGGAAATAATAATAAATGGTTGTGAATATCAAAAAGAGAAAGACAGCTAAAGATTTTCTGTGCCTCTTGATAGACACATATACCACCACCTGTAGAGCATTCTTACCAAAAAAACAACAAAAACAAAAAATAAATAAAATAAAATAAAAAATAACCTGAATCAAGTTATAAGGAATTCAACAGAGGAACATGTTAAATGTTACCATGGGGATTTAATTACCAAAATCCAGGCTATTTGAAACTCTACAGGATAAAAACCTAGTTTCTTCAATTTTATGCTGTTGCCTTGTGCTTAAGTCTTTTCCTATTTTTTGCTAGTAGATCTTTGGGATTTTTAGAAGAGGATTACATGATCAAAAGAGAAATGTACATATAATTTTGCTAGATATTGCCAAATGCACCTCCATAGGGATTGAACCATTTTAAAGTACTCATTGGCAATGTATAATATGATAATGATTGATTATCCACAGTCTTGCCAGTGGTACATATTGTCAAACTTCTGGATTTCTGCCAATTTGATAGGTGAGAAATGGTATCTCAGTGCCATTTTAACTTCATTTCTCTTATGAGAGAAAATGAGTATCTTTTTATATGTTTAAAGGTCATTTGCATTTTTTTCATTTTTAAGTAGCTTTAATAAGTCACATAGTTGAGTATAGAATATACTTTTAGTACTACTTGGGGGAGCAGTAAGCACTTTACACTATTATTAGATTGTGATTTTTAGCATTACATGTGTCTGGTTTTCCTTCTTAAGGTCTCCTGGTTCTTCTGGAAAATATAAGCTCTTATAAGTCCCTCTCTGTCCTTATCCTTGACTCTACCTCTGCTTAGAGCTACAACATGGAGCTCTAGGCTCAAAATTTAAGGTTCTTTAATAAGAAGAAGCTTCCATTACTAGATTTAGGCCATTAAGTGTTACCTCTGTGTCTGCCAGCATGCATTCATGAAGACTGGTAGCTTTTTTGTTTAGGTTCTTGTTAGTTATTGATGTAGGGCAACCAAAATGGACGGCATAAGCATAGGAACTCTGTGTTGCTGATGCTCTGCCACCGTAGAACTGTGCTGTCTGAATAGGAACACTGGAGTCCATGTTCACCTACCACTGTGCTACCTGCAGTACCAGAAGAAGCAGACAGAAATGTCTTCTTTCTTCCTCCCTTCTTCCAGTCTTTCACCACTTTCTTCTGTTGGCAGAACCTCACTAAGAAACAAGCTGGCAAGCATGGGAACTATAGTTTGCAGACCTTTATCCTCCAAGATACAGTGTAGAACAAGGGAGGAATGGAGCTGAAAACAGATAGGACTGCTACAAAGGCAGAGGGTCTAAAAGAGGCTCTAGACATCAGGAAAATTATACCTGATTGCACATACCTGGATAAGCATATTTTCAAGTCATAGAAATAGATAGAGTGGAGAACAACACACAAAGGCACAAGCAGAGTGTGACGAAAGGTTAAATGTGTAAAGTTGGGCTATAAAGGAACCAACTTGTTTTATTGCCTAGTAAGATAAGGCTTTGTGAAGAATGATGTTTTAAGCTGGGCCTTGGAGAATTCAGTAAATAATATAGAACATTAAAAAGTGCTAATTTAAGCTAGTATGTCTGATTAGCTAAGTTGAAACTTTTTTTAGAAGCTTTCAGTTGGTAATTCAGTTGGATATTCTACATATATTTAAATAAGTTTGGTTTCATCTCAGTTGAGAAACTAAGTCAAAGCTAAAGGTGTAGGTATATACATTCACATTTGTATGTATATATACACATGCATGCAGTTTCTCAGGTTATATACAAAATTTTTATTAAGATTAAAAAAATTGATAATATAGAATTGAAGTGTTTCTAATTTGATTAAAATTTGTATATCATCAAATTTCAAAAAAATTATTTTCAAATGTTAAGTGCTCTAGTTGGCTGCTATTATACCTTAAAATTTGAGTTTATACACACCCAATTACTGTTTATATGATACTTATTTGTTCCCAAAGATAATGTATGACTATGAAGTAGTGAGACGCATTCACCAGCCACTGTTTCACTACTTTTTAGTCAAACTGGGTTTGATCTTAGCATTCATTAGTGAAAATCATAAAATAACTTGTACTGGAAAGCCCAAATCACAGAATAAAATATAGATTAACACTCTATACTAATATATATTGTTTATGTTTTCTTTAAAATCGATACCTAAAAGAACATAGAAAGTATCGCAGGGGATGCCAGGATGGATCAGCGGGTTGAGTATTTGCCTTGTAGTCCCGGAGTCTGAGGATCGAGTCCTGACCCTGGCCCATGCAGACCCATATGCTGAACTGGGCTATGCATCCCATGTGGGAGGCCTCCAGTTCAGCTCCTGCCCTATGCGGCCCCATGCCCACCTATGTGGAATGAAACTATGTCAAAAACTAATGACATAGAGCTTTTAGACTGCTCTTGGCCCACTCACTTTTTTCTCTCTCTCTGTTTCTGTCAAAACAATAAATCTTTTTTAAAAATCTCAGAAGTAGTTTGCTGCTAATATGTGTATAATATAAAGAGGTATATTTTGCTTTTGTTAAAACCTTGTTGACTTTTCTACAGTGAACATTTTTTAAACTTGATTTAATAAAAATGTAAATTTTGAAAATAATTCTGATTTACTTAGCAACAAAATGGCTTCCACTGGAGACAGGAAATAGAAATAGGTAGTCTATAGTTGCTACTATCATCTAAAAGTATCTTAAAATTGCAATGGTGACATCAGAAGCAAGATGGTATGAGGGGTCCCCTTAATCTCTTCCTTTTAAACTACAACAAATTAAACAACTATAATTCAACAAAGGATTCCCTCCATAACACAAAAACATCTCAGAGATCAACCCATGGAAACATCTGAAGGTGGGCAAATTGGAACAGGGAAGGGAGAAGGGCAAAGATAAGTGCCATGAACACAGCCTGGAGCTCACTGCAGGTCTTGGGAGAGGGGAGGATTCAGGCTGCAGGTACATTTTTTGTGGCCTGAGCATACCTGCCTTAATGATCAACATATAATACAGCTGAACCCAGCAATTGGGCTGAAGACCAAATATAGAATTATAACAGGTGTCTTCTAGAAGCCCCCATTACCAGGCAGAAAACAAAGCCATGGAGCCTGGCCACCTCCTTGCATGCTCCCAGAGCTAGCAACAAGCCCTGGAAGAAACTGTAGCAGTGAGTGCTGGATTACAAAGCAGAATATCCACAGCCCTGAGAACTGGAGAGATAATTCCTGAGCAGCAGATGTAAAGTGTGGCCAATCCAAGTGATGGGTGGATAGATACAGAGGTGTGGTAGCTGAGATTTGGCAGTTGCCATTATTGGAAAAATAATGCCACAAACATACAGGCAGCCTTTCCCAGCCCACCCTGCCTTCACCTTTGTGGCTGATCCTGGTGTGTGTGTTTGGTAGTGGCAGGGAGGGGGTGAAACCTGGGACAAGCAGCATAGCACTGCATCTGGCTGAAGAGGCAGCACTGAAATTTCAGGGGCTTGGAACTCCATTACCTACCATATACTCCCATGGAGGTGGTGCCCTGAGACCAAGGAAACTTGGTCACAGAGGAGACACGCACCTCCCCAGGGAATACAGGGCATCTCCCACCACCTGGCAGAGGTCTGAGAAGCCAGCCAGAGCAGTGCAAGAGAAATATTAAATGCTCCAGCATTTTATATTTTGTTTGGAAAACAAAAGAAAAATATCTTCTTTTTATTTTTTATTGTTAAATTTATTAGGGTGACGTTGGCTAGTAAATATTATATAGGTTCCAGGTGTACAACTCTATAGTACTTTGTCTATGTGTTACAATATGTTTTTACCACCTGGAGTCAGCTTTCTTTCCATCACCATATATGTGTATGTATATGTGTGTGTGTGTATATATATATATATATATATATATATATATATATATATATATATATATATATATACACACACACACACACACATATACATATTTTCCATAAAAAACAAAACAAAACAAAAATCCAGAAGAACAACCTAAGAAACTAAAGGGGGGAAAAAAAAGAGATTACCTACAGGAGTAGGTATTTTATTATCAACCTGCTGCAGAATTCACTCCCATAGATGCCTAGACAGAGTAATAATCCATCAAATACTATGACCAACCAAGGCAGCTAAGAAAGAAAATAAAAAATCTCCACAAAATAAATTTAAGGCTTATATGCGATTTAAATGACAGAGAATTGAAGATTACAGTTCTGCAAGAAAACTCAGATAGGCAACTTAATGAACACAGAAATAAAGTCAGTGAATAAAATGAATACTTTGCCCAAGATATGGAAACTTAAGAAAAAACATCAAATAGAAACTTGGGGGGTAAAGAATGCAATAAAAGAGATAAAGAGTTAAATAGCGAGCTTAGGAAATATTGCTGACCAGATGGAGGAAAGAATTAGTGATACCAAAGATAGAAATCTAGAAATTATACAAATGGAAGAAGCAAGAGACTTGAGAGTTAATAAAAATGAAAGAACTCTACAGGAATTATTTGACTGCGTGAGAAAGAGCAATATAAGAATAATGGGTATACTAGAAGGAGAAGAGAGGGAAAAGGGATCAGAAAGCCTATTCAAACAAAGAGGCAATGAGAACTTCCCAAACTTATGGAAAAACTGGATCCTTGAATCCAAGAAGCAAACAGAACATCCAATTATCTAAATCCAAAATGGCCTTCTCCAAGCCACATTATATTAAAACTGTCCAAAATTAATAACAAAAACAAAAACAAAAAAGAATTATCAAGGCAGCCAGGGAAGACAAGACAGTAACCTACAAAGGAAAGCCCAATAGATTGTCATCAGATTTTCAGCAGAAACTCTATAAGCTAAAAGGGAGTGGAATCAAATACTCAAATGAGTGAAAAAGAGAAATTATCACCCAAGAATGATGTATCCAGCAAAGTTATTCTTTGGGTATGATGGAGTAATAAAGACCTTGCCAGACATACGGAAGCTGAGGGAAATTTTCTACCACAAGGCCCACATTATAGGAATTAGTGAAGAGCTTTATTTTACCTGAAACAAAAAGAGAAAAGGATATAAAACAATGAGTACGCTGTTTAACCGTCAGACAAAAGCAGGAAATTGCAACCCCTATTTAATAGGCAGTATACACTTAAATATAACATTAAAAATTAAAGGAGGGGAAGCTGGGATGGCTCAGTGGGTTAAGTGCTCACTTTGCAACCCCGGGGACCGAGGATCAAATCCCAGCTCCAGCCCATGCGAACCCATACACTGAACTGGGGAGTGCCCCCAGTTTGGTTCTCACTGGGGTGAGATCCCAGCCCAGTTCCTGGCCTGCACAGCCCCGTACCCACCTGTGGAATGAAACTATGTGGAAAAACCAATGATGTGCAACTATGGAGACTGTTCTGGGCCCCCCTCCTTCTCTCTATCTCTGTATCTGTCTCTCTCTGTCAAAAACAATAAAAATAAATCTTTAAAAATTAAAGGATGTAAAAATACAAAAAATAAAAGGAGAAGAAGACAATTGCTAGTGCGTCTCGGAAATGAGCTCATAGCATAAATAGGAACAGTTTGTAACAACAAAAACATAAAAGGGGAGAAGGTAAAGTTCTGAATTTGCAAAAGGGAATGGAGATAAGATGCATGCAAAAGGAACAGGACTACTGTATATATGAAACTTTCTTTTACAAACACTTTTTTTTTTTTTAATGTTAAATTTGATGAGGTTACATTGGTTGGTAACAATTAGACAGTTTACAGATGTACAAGTCCACATCACATCATTCATGCATCGTATTATGTGCCCATCACTCAGTATCAGTTCCCCTTCCATCACCTTATATCTAGTGCCCACTCCCACCTCCCCCCATACATACACTTAATGTTTACCATATACACACAAAAATCCAGAGCTGAGACACATTACATAAAAAAATAGGAAACTGAGGGGAAAAAATCATAGAATACCACCAAATATAACAAATGATATAATGTAGAATTGTACACCTGGAAACTATGTTGCCAACTAATGTCACCCCAATAAATTTAACAATAAAAAAAAATTCTTAAAAAAACAACAAACATAAAGAACAATGGAGACACCAAGCTACCAGAAAAGAAAAGATAAAATCGCTATAGGAAATACTCATATATCAGTTATCACCCTAAATGCAAATGGACTGAATTCACCAATGAAAAGGCATAGAGTAGCAGATTAGATCAAAAAACAAAACTCAAGCATGTTCTGCCTTCAAGAGACATATCAGCTTTAAGAACAATTATAGATTCAAACTGGAAGGGTAGAAAATGATACTCCAAGCAAATGGCATTCACAGCAAAGCAGTGTAGCCATACTTATGTATGAGGAAACATTTCACAATAAAGAAAAGGTAACAAGAGACAAAGATGGACATTTCATAGTGATGTAGGGGACAATACAACAAGAAGTTATAACACATCAATATACAGGGTGAACGAAAAGTAGTTGGATAGTAAAAGATAAGATCTTATTTACTGTCCACCTACTTTTTGTTCACCCTGTATATTCTCCCAGTCAGGAAGCACCAAAATATATAAAGCAACTACTAACAGAACTAAAGGAAGAAACTAACAAAAACACAATTATAGTAGGAGACCTAAGTACCTTATTGACAGCTGTGCATAGATCATCCAAACAGAACACATTAGACCAAATGGATATAATTGACATTTACAGACCTTTTCATCCTAGAATACCAGACTAAACATTTCTAGTGCACATAGGACATTCTCAAGGATAAACCATATGTTGGGACACAAATCTAGCCTAAGCAAATTTAAGAAGAAATTTTACCAAGCATATTCTCTGACCACAATATTTTGAAGTTAAAGATCAACTGCAAAAAGAAAACTTGAAAAAAACACACATATGTGAAGATTAAACAATGAATGCATTTAGAAAACTACAATAAAGTAGAAAAAAAAAACAAACAAAAAAACAAAAAAAAAACAATGTGCTACTAAAAAACGGCTGGGTCAAAGGAGAGATCAAA
>PVKE010015348.1:0-33641 GCA_004027555.1 Craseonycteris thonglongyai
CCTTCCCTACTCTTCTCTGTAACTTGTGTCTCACCCAGCCTTCTCACTGAAGGCTTCTGCAGTCTGTTCAGACCCATCTCCTCCCTTGACCCCGACTTGGCATTTTTATTGCTGTCCACAGAAGAGGCCTGCATTTTCCCTCCACATGTCTTTTCTTACAGTTATTCTCCTGCCTATTTGTTCCCTTTGCTTCTCTGCTTATTGGAAATGTATCCAGCCTTCAGGGCTCTTTTGTGATCTCACCTCTTCCAAATATCCTTGCAGACCCACATCTGCTTGGGAGAGGTGGGAAAAACAATGCTCCTCTCCTTGATCTCTTAATGGTATGAGTGGTGTGAATTATTTCTCCCACTCATGAGGCCCTTGATTAAATATTACCTTGTGTTGGGGTGTGACTGTAAAATAAGAGGATGCTTTTATGTGTAGCTTTGTAGTCAGTCATTCCTCTCTTAGCCATCTGTGTATGTCCCTGTTTTATTGGCTAGTTCACATTGTGGGCTCCTGGGAGGCAAGGCACCTACCTTACAGATCCGGGCACTTTTCTGTATCCATTCCAGCACAGTGCTTGGTCCAGGGAATGGTCTTAGCAGATAATTACTGACATGATTGGAGAATGGTGCCCACTGAAACAGGCCAGGAGTTGAGTAGCTCTCCGAGAAGCTATTTAACTGACCACACTGGACTGACTGTTAATTACACATAATTGGTCTTTGTGTTGAAATGAAACTTTGTCACAGATTGTTACTCATCTTGGTATTCCCCACATCACTTGACTGTAGTGGGTGCCTAAGTACACTAAGTGTTCAGAAGTAGTAAGCTGGCATCATTCTTCACCTGACTGCTTATAGAAAACTGGTGAATTAGGAGAAGGGGAGTCGGATAGTTGAAATGGCCAAAGAAAATCAGTAGTATTTCACTGTCATTAAGGCAGATTCGTGTGTTGTGATGTGCTGTCTCTAGTGAGTAGTAGTAGCACAGTAGCATAGGGCTTTCTGAATGTAAAAAGTCCTTCATGATACTTCCTTTCTTTTAGAAGTGGGGCCAGTTTAAGTGAGTGATGTTTCTTATTTTGGCATTTCAGTGCTTTGCTTTTGGCAAACTACTTTCAAGTTATCTTCTGTGAGTCTGAGTTCTTAGTAAATGAGGCAGCTAGAGCCTAAGGATGTGTGGTTTGAAGTTATATAGGAAGGTGGTGAAGTTTGTGATCCAGTCCTAGGTCTTTTGTACTAAAATCCCAGGGGGATGAAATAAGATGATATTTATGTGCTCACACATATTCTGCTCATTTCTTTCTAAGCATTCTCTCTGATGCTCCTGGCGACTCTTGGAGGGAGATACTGTCTTCCTTTTACTAATGAGACAGTGGGGCTCAGCGTAGTAAGGTGCCCACCACCAAATGATGATGACAGTATTTGAGTCTAGGCCTGTCTGATGAGAGAACCTGCCTCTTTCAACTGTACTATACTATGCATATTTTTCTGAGTCAGCTACATGTCATTATTCTGTATGCTGCTTGTTCTTCGTTCTTCATATACCTCTGGACTAAGTTTATTAATGTACACCATAGCTGTACTTTATGAGTCCAACATCAATGTAGTTGTAGGTATACTAAGTCCTTAGGTTCTGAAGGAAGGTGCCATTTCTGTATTCTGAGTATTCCGAAAACATTTCCTGGGAATAGGAAGTAGAGGGATGCCAGTTTGATTCCAACCACTGCTAGACTATACTTTTTTTTGTTGTTGTTAAGATTTTATTGTTTGAGAGGTAGGAGACAGAAGAAAAGAGAGAGGGGGGAGGGCCCAGAATTGTCTCCACAGTTGTACATAGTTGTGACATAGTTTCATCCCACACAAGTAGATGTGGGGCTGTGTAGGGCAGGAACGGAATTGGGGGGACTCCCACATGGGAGGCAAGAACCTTTGCTGTCCTCTCAGTGGATACCAGTTGCACCACAGTTCTGCATATGGATTTGCATGGGCTGGTTCCTGGATTTGATCCCCAGTCCTCATGGTTACAAGGCAAGTGCTCAACCTGCTGAGCTGTCCTGGCATCCCCTATACTTTTTTATTCTCCATTGTGAAGTTTTGCTCAGTTGTCACTGCTTAAAAAGGTTTTCTATTTTTATCTGACAGTCCAAAGATATTTTCTGAGCGCTTACTATGTGCTAGGCAGTGTGGTAGGCACTGGAGGGTGCGATGCTGCTTGAGGCTGACCAGTCATCTGCCCTTGAGGAGTTTACAGTTTAGTGGTGAAAGAGGGCAGTGAGGGAGCCAGACGTGAAAGGGATACACAGATGGGTAAAGAGTTCGGTTCCAAAGCTGCCGAGTGCTGTGAGAATGAACTAGGATAATGTGAGGTGGTGCTCTCTTGCTTAAGATCTGAATGATGAGGAGCTAGGTTAAGAGACCTCAAGCATGAGTAATCTGGGCCCCATTTGTTTATTCCCGGGCTGGCTCAGGATGGGGTTCCCCTGAGCCTGGAGCAAATGAAGGGAATAGCATGTGGAATGCACTCAGCCCAGTTTGTTCACTTCAGACTTCACCTGTGGGGGAACCTCCGGGCGGAGGCGCAGGAGTCTGTTTTCTTTGACTGTCCTAACAGAGCCGTTTCTTGTAAGGAGCCTTGTGCAGTCACAATTCTGCCACTTGCTAAATTCAAATGACTTCTAACAAATGATCATTGCAGCCCGGTCACTGTTCTAGACCCATGGGACTTACAGTTTGAGAATGGAGTTTTTGATTAATGTGAACATTTGCCCTTGTAAGTAAAGGCGTTCTGAAGGTTGGTGCATGGAATGGCCCATTTTATGTTCATAGGTCGACATGCATCAGGCAAGGTAGAAAGAAATTATTTTTTTGCTGTAAATTGCTACTAGCTTCTTGTTCATATTTTTTCTTTAAAAAATTTTTTTTTTATTATTTTTTACATTTTAAGAGCATGCAAGAGATTTTTTTACTCTGAAGTTAAAAATGAGATAAAAGTTGTATATAGTTAAAATGATCCCTAAAATTCCTTAAGTTGCCCATAAAGGTACAGTAAGCATCGTTCTGAATCTGCTACCCTAGAAAGTAATTCTGATGGATGTTAAAGTTTGAGAACCTCTGAGCTTGACTAAAGGATAAGCCACAACAGGAATGCCTACGTGCAGCTAGCTATTTGGGCATTCAGACCATTCTGCCTTTAACTCTTAATCCTCTGGCAGTGACTGGAAAATGGGTGGATAATTCTAACATCTTGTGTGCCTATTGATGTACTTCACTCAGTATCACATTAAGTCTTGACTTATTTGTGGATTTGTTTCTTCTTTAAAATATTTTTTTAATGTTTATTTTTTTAGATTTATTGTTTGGGAGGAAGTGAGAGAGAGAGGGAGAGAGAGAAGTGTGTGTGTGGGGGGGGAGGTGGGGGGGAGCTGTCTCCATAGCTGTACATCATTAGTTGTGACATAGTTTCATTCCTCACACGTGGATGTTGGGCCACTTGGGGGCAGGAACCAAACTGGGGGCCTCCTGAGTGGTCAGCGAGAACCTTTGCTGCCATCCCGGTGGTTACCAGTTGCGCCGTATGTAGTCCAGCATATGTGTTTGCAGGGGCCAGGCTGGGATTTAATCCCCAGACCTTGTGGTTATAATGCAAGAGCTCAACCTACTGAGCTTTCCCGGCAGTGCCTGCTTTGTTTCTTATGAGGCTTTTGAGGCATTCCTCAAGTTAAATGTGGGTTTGATGCAGGTATAGCAATAACAACAACATAATCACCTAATATGCATTTCTCTAATCACTTCAGTAAACATGAAAGGTAGCTCCAGATAGCTGCAACGATTCCATTTCTGTTCCATATATAAGAAACTGAGGATTGGAGAGTTAAGGGATTTGCTTGAGAATACATTTCTAGTTAGACACTGGAGCTGAAAATCAACTTGGTGGACTCTAAATCTGTGCTCCTAACAGTTTTGACTCTAATTTATAAAAATATAAGCATGATAAATAAATGTAATGGTTCAAAGTAAATTGAAAGCCCTGTGGGGGTAAGCTCAGTATCTTTTCAACCTGTATTAATTTTTGTTGGCATGTACTCAGAGCCAACAGCGGCTATATATTCTTAAAAACATTGCAGATAAAATAAGAACTGGATGAATAAGCTACTGTCCACTGTTGAAATAGTAAAGGCCAAATAATCTTGTGATCAAATTGGCTTTTTTTTCTGGTAACAGTTGTCCTCTGAAGGCTTTCTAAAGGCTCTCTTTCAGACAACTGTCTGTGAACCTTTGGTTTTTTTTTTTTTTAGAGGTCCCTAGTAAAATGTCTGTGTTTTTACAGTAAGCCTTTTGATCCGGCTTCAGTGATGACCTGTAGACTTGGACTTCCTTGTGAGGGCAACAACTGTTACAAGTATGGCCTCGTATCAGTAAGCTTTGTTTTGGGGGTTGTTTGTTTTTAATAAACCAATTCCACGTAATCCCATTCATTTGTTCAACAAATGTTTCCTTTGGGTGTTTGCTCCAAGCCATGCACTGTGAAGATACTGGGACACAGGTAAATAAACCATCATTTCTATCTTTGAGGGGTTAACTGCCTTGTGGAAAAGATAGCCATGAAGGTGAAAATAATAGGCTTTCTAAAGGCATTTAGCATATGTGTATACTATGTATATAATGCACTATGGAAGGGCATATTAAGGTTAAAGTGCTATAATATTTTAGGCTAACTTGAGAAATCCAGACAAGTCAATGGAAATTTGGGGGGTGGGGTGGGGTGGGGAAGCTGTAATTCATACAGCACAGATGAAATGAATTCTGCCCTGCCTAACTGCTTAAAGATTCAGGTAGGTGCAAACCACTTGGCAGAATCTGGTAAAAAGTGTGAAGTTTCAGAGACATCCTTTCAGGTGGTAGAGTATTCTATTTGAAAGAGTAACAAGACCACAAGGCTTACCCATCGGTTGCAGGCATTGGAAACTAAACGTCTGCTGCTCTTGCTTTGCTAGAAAGCTGACAGTCTTTTCTACAAAGCTTATTGTAGGTCATAATAGCATTGGACCAATAAGACCCAGAATGAGCATTGAACTGAGCTATTTCAAAAAAGGATCGTTTTATAAAAAGCTTGTTTATGAGCCTAGGCTTTGGAATTCAACCTGAGTTTGAATCAGGACTTTGCTGCTCTCTGGTTGAGGAATCTTTCTAAGCCCAGTTAGCTATGCCTGTTATGCAAGTTCAGGAGCTATCTCTTCGGGTTTTTGGGAATATTAAATGCTATTGCTTAGTGCTTTTGACTATTTTGCCCTCCTTTTATTTGCCTTTCTGAAAGCACTAACTTTAGGGGCCAGGCTTTGGACTCTAATGGGGCTTTAATTAAATCATTATCAACCTCAATGTGAAGAGTGCCCAGAACTGAACTGATAGCAGCTTATGCCTGCTACTCTCACTTTTAGATTGCACTTGCTGACCTTATTTCATATATGAATGTTTCCAAAGGTCTGGTCCATTGTATGTGGCCTCTACTTGGATATTTTATCTTGTCTATTTTGTGCTGTTTCAGAAAAAGAGGCTGGTGTTTCAGGGCATTGGACTATTCCATTTCGGAGCCTAATGGAAGTATGAGCATTTCATAATTGGAGCAGACCATCACCATGCAATGCACAGCAGTATGACTGTGCGCCCCTAAGCAGCTAGTCCACGTGAGAAAATACAGTCAAGTCATGACCATCTGGGGCTTGAAGAAACTGCTGTTGAAGTTTTGTTTGGCATGGATGGAGTCATTGGGACTTCATTGTAAGCTTCAGAAATTTCAACAAAAAGGACATGTATAAACTTGTATGTAGATGGCCTTCTGTTTGATTTGATTAAGATAAGAACATTATTAAAGAAAAGCTTCATCTCTGATTCAAATCAAGAATACAATGCCATGTGACTTGATCTAAGAAACCAAGTAATGAGTCTTTATAGGTTGCATTCCCCAATAACCCCGTGTTGTATATTTTTCCCAGAAGGGTTTTTATTCATCAGTTTGGTTTGACATCCTACACAGTCAATTTTGCTGAATCAGACAGAGCTATGCTTATGAAATAGGCCAGTCTCAAATCAAATCAATACACTACCACCATCCAGAAATGAGACCCTCGAATTTGCTGAAGATGTTTTTTACACATGCTTTTCTATTTTCCAGTCAGGAAAATTTCTCTTAACTGATAAATGTCACTTTTGCCCTAAATTTTATAGTGCCATTCTTACTATTTATGTTACTAAGATAAAGGAATATTTGATAGAATTTTTAGACTAGTATGAAATCTAATCCTGTGTTCTCTGGCCCTCTAGAGTCTTTAAATCTTGTGGGCTGAAGCTATGTTTTTCTTGGTGCCCTATTTCCATATCAAATATTCTTAATTTCTGGATTTTAATAATGAAGGCATGAACCCAATCTGTCAGGCTTCTAGTGGCATTTATTGTAGCCCTCAGTCAGCTTAGAATTGCATGAAAGGAAGTAATAAGCCAACTCTAAGAAGATCCAGATGAAAAGGATTATAACTTGGTAGAAAAATATTAGCATGCCGGCCCAGCCGGGTGACTCATTCATTTTGGAGTATCCATTCTGACAGCTTTTTTGAATCACACATCAATCCCATTTTTGATATTTTTGGCGGGGTGCTTGCTATACTTTACCCTAATGTTCACGATGGCAACTGCCAAAAGTGAACAAAGAAGAGAATTAAAAGTGAAACAACAGCGTCATAAATGTTTATTTTTTCCTTGAGCTGAAACGAATTGGGAGTTAGATGTCATTTTTGTTGCCCCAAGGGAACCATTGCTTTATTGCAATGAAACTAAAGCCCTTGGTAGGTTCATCTAGCAACAAACCTGTCCAACTTGTGGCCCATGGGCTGAATGTGGCCCAAGATGGCTTTGAATGTGCTGTGACACAAATTTGTACACTTTCTTAAAACATGAGATATTTTTGTGATTTTTTTTAAATTTTTTATTTTTTAGCTCATCAGCTATCGTTAGTGTTAGTGTATTTTATGTGTGTCCCAAGATAATTCTTTTTCCAGTGTGGCCCAGTGAAGCAAAAAAGTTGGGTACCCCTGACCTAGGAACAATTTTTATATTTTCATTCAGGAGTTTTTCTTCCCAAACCCTCTCCTCCACCCTAGGAATAATTATTTCAGTGCTTAAGGTTTTCTCATGATGTCCCGGTGACTAAGCTTGCTTTGGGATCACTCCACCCTGTAGTGCATGTCATCCTTCTGGGAAGAAACTCTTGTGGCTTCAAAGGAGCAGCACAGACACAAGGGTGTATCTGGAAATGAAAATTTGACCCTTTGTCTCTTTCCTTTTCATCTCTCTCATAGAGGAATCCTTTCCTTCTGTGCAAACACACCCTTG
Organism: Craseonycteris thonglongyai; assembly: GCA_004027555.1. NCBI lineage: Eukaryota > Metazoa > Chordata > Mammalia > Chiroptera > Craseonycteridae > Craseonycteris > Craseonycteris thonglongyai. The sequence continues at coordinate 7,377 of PVKE010015348.1, forward strand.
TAATTGTTCCAGTCTATCATGCTGTTAAATGATTTGCATCACTACAAACATGTGCTGTCATTTCATGCAGAAATCTCTCATGCAGCTCAATGCTGTAAAGTGCATGTGTACTTTGCAGCATGTGTACCTCAGTAATACAAGAAGTAGTTCCAATGGGTATGTTCCTTTTTTTATTTTTATTCTTTTATTGTTTTTGAGAGAGAGAGAGAGAGAGAGAGAGAGAGAGATACAGATACAGAGAGAGAACTGAACTGGGGGCACTCCCCAGTTCAGCACATGGGTCTGCACGGCCGGGGCCGGGATTCGATCCTGCAAAGTGAGCGCTTAACCCACTGAGCCATCCCGGCTTCCCCCCCCAATGGGTATGTTCTTTATGAAATGATCCCAACATTACATACTAGTCAGCTAAAACACCCATCTACCTAAAGAAACAAAATGAGGGATGCTGGTTGAGCATGTGCCTTCCAACTGTGGGGTCTGGGGATTGAATCCTGGCCCTGGCTTTGAGTTCAGTGTTAGTGAATTAACAATATATATTAAGATACGGTGTATTTAAAGAGAAACACACATAACATAATTTTATGAGTTGAGATGATCAGAGGTTCACGGAAACCTAATCTTGTATTTCCCCTAGGACAAGGGTGTGGTACCCAACTTTTTGGTTTCCCTAGGCTATATTGGAAGAAGAAAAATTGTCTTGGGCCACCCATAAAATACACTAATACTAATGATAGCTGATAAACTGAAGAAACAATTGCAAACAAATCTTAATAATGTTTTTAAAAAGTTTATGAATTTGTATTGGGCTGCATTCAAGCTGTCCGGGGCCACATGTAGCCTGTGGGCTGCAGGTTGGACAAGCTTGATCTAGGAGCTGTGGTTCAGTATTTGCTAATTCAGTGTTTCCTGTGAGTTTGTAGAATATGACCATTGTGAATAATGAGAATCAACTGTCTCTTACCTTATTGATGTGCATTTAAGGTCATTTACAATTTCTTATTACAAATAATGTGACAATAGTAGTCCTTGTCTGTGTCACTCAATGCACTGGTGCAAGTGTCTTAAGGTTATATACACATAGTTCAATTGCTGAGTCCTAGTGGGCTGACCAGATGTACCTTTTTAAACAGGACAGAAAACAATGGTACTGTTCCATTTCAAATGGTATGTATAATCAACCCAGTCATACTGGACTAAATTAAAGGTGCCAGTTGGCTGACCATGTGTACTGTTTGAAATAGGACAGTACCGTTGTTTTCCATCCTGTTTAAAATGGTACGTCTGGTCAGCCTTCGTCCTAGATATGCCCATCTCAACTTGAGTGATTACCATTGGAAGCTCTTTAGATTAGCTTCCTTTGGTGTAGTTGATGTTAGTATGGTTTGTCCCCCAAGTCTACTCAGATTGTGCCTACGTATCAGAGAATTAACAAGCACATTTTAGCACTTGGTGCTAGAGATGATGAGTATTATCAGTGGGCTGTCATCCAGGAGGTTATAATATATTTCCAGTGATAAGATGTAGAAACAAAACAAATAAAAAAAAATAGATGCCATTACTTTAAACTTTATCTTTCTGGGAGATGAGTATAGCCTGAGATTGGGGAATGCTTATGTAATAATAGCAGCTAATATTTACTGTCTTTTCTTTGTGTTGCACTGAACATCTTTTATTGCAGTTAATCTTGGTAACAATCCAAGGTGGTAAATACTGTTATTAATTCAGTTTTACTGAAGAGGAAACAGAGGTGCAAAGAGATTGAGCAACTTATCCAAAGTCACACAGTTAATACGTGACAAGTGGGTTTGAACTCAGGCTTCCTGATGCCTGAGCTCCCAATAACCTTGTTCTATGTGCTTCAGCTCACCACTTAATTTCTTACATGTAACCATTGCCTAGGAGGTAGTCTGTCTTTACACGACAGACAAAAATAATTCAGAAGAGTTGGGGAATCATGTACCAGGAAGTACTGTATTTTTCTGTGTATAGGACGACCCCTATCCCAACATTAAGAAATCAGTACATGGGTTACTCATGTCTAAGATGACCCCCAACTTTTTGTCTAGCAATTTTAGGTAAAAGTATCATCTTATACATGGAAAAATAAGGCAAATGTGAAGTTACTCTTTTTTTTCAATCCAGGGCCAGTGATGAGGTAGTACTTAACAGGAGACCATCTTGACCAGTATGGATTATCCAATCCTGCTTTGATTTTAGTGAGAGGAATTCTTAATATCCAGCTGTTTTCATCAGCATTTACAAAGCCATTGAGTAGTTTTGGAAGAGGGGGAAAATTTGTATATTGTATCTGTCCTTGTTTATTTGATCCAATGAGGATTTTGCTACTTCAACAAGAGTTGCTTTAATGATCGTTACTACTTTTGAGGACTTTCTAAGGGCCAAGTACTGTGTGAGAACTATTTGTATTTCTAAGAACAATCCTGTGGAATTTTAATAATTTCCTTAGTAAGTGGCTGAGCAGGAGTTGAACTAGGCACTGTGATTCCATCGTACACATTTAGCTACATTGCTCTGCACTCTGGACGATAGAGTGACCTGGAATAGATATCGCTTAGGAAGGTGACATCCCAAAATGTTAAACTGAAGGCTGTAAACCCAAAGTCCTGCTTATTGAAATGGAATACACTTGTGTTTGTTTCTTAGTATAAGAAAGGAGAAACTGCAACCAAAGCATAATAAAGGGGTTCTATAAACCACTGATAGCATCATTGTTTTTCAGAGATATCTTACGTGTTCCTGGTCAGGTGAACGAGATGTTCCTAGTAAGGTGAATGAGAATAATTGCTGCCTCATTTCTTAGAATTAGTGACTTTTTCTTAACAGATAATCTACAGTGTATCTTCTGAAAGTAAATATTCATGGCATACTCTGAAAGAATTAATAATAATCTCTGAATCTATGTCTTTCAAACTCTTGACTGCAATCTATGCTAACATACATTTTACATTGCCAGCCCCATATATAAAAGTTAAAAAAAACAAAACAAGTTTTCTTTAAGTGAATTGTACTCCATTTTCTGTACCATTCTATTCTTTTAAAACATGTTCTTATTTAAGATTGAAAAGATGCATTATAGCAGGGGTGTCCAATCTTTTGGCTTCCCTGGGCCACACTGAAAGAAGAATTGTCTTGCAACACACATAAAATACACTAACACTAACAATAGCTGATGAGCTTTAAAAAAATCGCAGAAAAAATTTATTAATGTTTTAAGAAAGTTTACGAATTTGTTTTGGGCCGCATTCAAAGCTGTCCTGAGCTGCATGCAGCCGCGGGCTGCAGGTTGGACAGCTTGTACTATAGAATTAAATTCCAGAAATTGTTTATAATTCCTATAGAAGCAACCTCGTCAGATATCCTTTAAACTCCTTAGTTCATAAAGTCTACACTGAAGAAAATGTGTACTCTGTGGATTTGATCATAAGACTTCCTTAGGCCTATGATGAGATGCCAATGTCTTGTGGTTATGCTAAGATTGGAAACATTTGCTTTATGAAATTTTGAATGCATAATGATCAGTGGAGAAGATTTAAGAGCAAAGAATATTGAGAAGGGGGGAAATTGTAGCAGGTATGTTACTATATTTAGATCTGTAGCTTAATTTTTTTTTCTAGAAAAATATATGGAAAGTATTATACTTAAAAAATAAAACTTTTTTATTCTTTGAGTCTCCTGAGTTTTGCAGATGTGTTGGAAATCTGGATAATGATAACATAGTTTTGCAAGTTTTTTGTTGGAAACTTAGCTTGATATGTTCATCTCAAATTTTACTCAATGAAACGTGTCCACTAAAATAATAACGAGAAACTAAAATCACAGAGTAGCCATTTGGGGTGTCTCTCCTGCATTGCTTGTGGCTAATTTCTGGGCTTTTTGCTTTGTTTCAAGTATACTTTAATGTTCTGATAACTTTATAGGTAATGGTCTTCATTTATTATGTCTGTATTTCAATCCACATTTGCTCTTTTTGACTTCAATGATAAAATATTATCACAGTGGAAGATGGTTTGATATTTTGCTTCCAATGTGCCTAAATTATACTGTGTTTGTGCTGTCTATGGACTTCACAAAGTACTACCATTCTCAAAAATTTAGTTTTTTCCATGGGTTTATGTTTCTGATTTACAGTTTAACTGTGAGGGATGGACTGACTTAAACCAGGGGTTTTCATCCCAGCTGTGGCAGCCACATCCCTACGGTATCCTGTATTTTAATTTTACCATCTGCAAATGGGAGTAAAAAATAAAGATGTTCTTACCATCTCAGAACATTGATGTGGGATACATCCTGCAAAGAGCCTTGGTAGAGGAAAGTTCTTTTTTACATAATAATGTGGAAAGAGGAATTACACTCAATTTCAAAATCTTGTTACTGTAATATTATTAAATAGAATATAACTGTTTACACTCAATGTGAATGCTAAGCACATTTAAAAGTAATTTTTTCTACTAATACAAATAATATATTCTAGTTGCAAATAATATATTTCTCAAGAAAATGCAGTTTCAAAACAAAATGTAAGCACTTCTAATTCCATTGCCCAGAGATAAGTGCTGTTAACTATTTTGGTATGTATATTCTTCCAGTATGGTTTTGTTTTCTGTGTGCATCTACGAATTGAACATCTTCCTTTATCTTTAATTAGAATTCCTGAGTGCTTGTGCTATTTAACTAGTTCTTATTGTTTGAGTCTCAGGATGGTCTCTTTCTTTTAAGTTTCACCAAGATGAATAAATAACCTTGTAGCTGAGTCTTGGCACACATCCTGAATTTTTCCTAAGGATGATGTTGAAGACTGTTTAAAAATGCCATTCACTGTGCTGAAAATTAAACGGGCATTGGGAGAATTAGATTTGACTTTTAACTTTGCCATTAATTGTTGCTATAACTTTTACATCATTTTCCTGCGCTTCATTTTCCTTCTCAGTAACAGAGGTGAAATGAGCTAACACCTGAAGGGGGTTTAATTCTGACTGCAGTCATTTGGGACATTTTACAGACAAGGAAACTGGGACTGAGAGGGACTCTAGTGTCTCTTCTAATGAATTCTGTGTTTGGTGGTTTACTCTTTTTTTGGTGGTGGTGGTGGTGGGGTACTAAGCATCCTGTGATGCTTTAGAATCATAGTTACAATCATCCATAATCAGAGACTATGATTAATGGTGTCTGAAGCTGAACCTATTCTGACTTTAGAAAGTTCTTTTATTGACAGAATTCCACTTAGTAAATTATTGACTTTAACATTGTTTTCTTTAACTCTACAGAGATCACGTCTGACAAACATGTACTACAAATGCTGTAATTTTTTTGATTGTGACCTCCGTGGTTGAATGTCAGATTCTCATCCACTCATAAATGCATAAACAAAATGTGGCGTATCCACACAGGAGAATATTTAGCTATAAAAAGCATAAAGCACTGATACATGGTATAACATGGATGTACTTAGAAAACCTGATTTAAGTCCAAGAAGCCAGTCACGAAAGACCATACATTACATGATTCCATTTATATGAAGTGCTCTTAACAGGCAAATCTGTAGAGACAGACAGCTTAGTGGCTGTTTGGAGCTGGGGGATTGGGGTGGATGATAGCTAAAGGGTACAGGGTTTCATGATGAAGTGATAAAAAAATTGTGGTGATGGCTGCACAACTCTTGAATGTACTAAAAACTATTGTATGTTTTAAGGGGGAGAATCATAATATGTGAATTATATCTCAATAAAGTTGTTAGCAAAAAACAGATTCTAAAATCCTTTTGTTTCAAGTTTCTAGATATTTGAGTTATAGATAAGTAGAAATTGATTACATTAAACTCCTTGTGTGTTGTTGCTCATTTCCTGAGACTGTTTTGAATCAATATGGGAGGATGACCGAACTACAAGGCTCTTCTTTCTGATTGGAGTGTCTTTTGAGAACTTTTACTAAGATAACTTGCTAATCTCCACACTTTATGTTCTGTCTCATTTGTCTCTCAGGGTTTCTGAAGTGCTGCTTTGTAATATAAGTCATTCTGGATGCTTCTGAAAAGTCAGCGTTTTGATAGCCTCACTGGTGGGCTGAGTTTTATATTTGATATCTAATAGACAATGCTGTCCATGAATGAACTTAATTTGCTGTAGTAGACCCAAGCAGCTTGGAGTCACTATTGATCTTTGTTCTTGATGTTGCTGACATGGTAATTCATAGCGTTGGGTTTTCTTGGTTAGTATTTGCCTGAGAGTATTGATGAGATGCTTATCTAGGAGCCTTAGATACTTTTCTTCTATTGGAGTACTTCTTTGGCTTAGGTGAATTAATTATGAGAAAGTAAATTCCATTGGTGAAAGCAGAAGTAGGGGTAAGAATTGGGTCCCTTGAAAATTCAGACCATTTTTATTGAAATTTTCATGGCCTGTAGGAATTTCTACCAAATTTATAAATATTAAGGTTAACATTCAGTCAAGAATTTTGTTTTCTTTTCTTTATAAAGGTCTATAGGATGTGTATGGCATTATTAAGTTTTATCTTAAGCTTTTCTTGTTCTGCCTTGAATGGTGTCATCAGATAAGCCAAAAAGCCAGGTTTTTAAACCAAAAAACTAGTAAACCATAAAACATATCTAAGACAATCTTAATGCAGCAAAAGCAAATTTGGCAGAATTTCTGAAGCAATTCCATGATTAGTGTTTCCAATAAATTAGTCTATTTAGATAGGCTTTGGGTACTTTTCCTGACAAAATGGTATATTATGCAACTAGAAGAAACTAACTCAGATCTTGGAATTAGCCTGTGACTTTCATCTTGCATAAATGAGCTTCTTCAACAGTGTTTCTGTTTAGTATCTGAAATAAATCCAGCTTTATTCAAGGAAGTTTATAGCTGGATAATTTTCTGTGTTGTTACTGAGAATTCAGAATTGTATCTTATGATGAGTGAAATTTGTTAATGTGTTCTTTTTTTTTGTTGTTAAATTTTTTTTTATTATTGTTTTTGACAGAGAGGGAGAGAGAGAGAGAGATACAGAAACAGAGAGAGAACTGAACTGGGGGAACTCCCCAGTTCAGCATATGGGTCCGCACGGGCCGGGGCTGGGATTCGATCCTCAGTCCCCGGCGCTGCAAAGTGAGCGCTTAACCCACTGAGCCATCCCGGCTTCCCCTGTTAATGTGTTCTTGAGCAATTAAAGAGGTCTTTTCCTCCCATCTAGGACATTTCCTCTGCAAACCCTGTGTAATAATGTTTATTTTAGTTAAACTGTGAGGATTAAGAGAATTGAGATATAAAGTGAAGTACAAATATTTTTGGATACTTTTCAATCCAGATATATTATCACACACCTAATATGTGCCCAGCATATAACATATGATTTATTTACTCAGTGAGGATTCACTGGGTGACTGGTTTTCTGGGCATCACATGTAGCAAATACTGCAATAGAAATATGTATTAAATGGCAGAACAAGGTGCTATCTGTTTTTTAGAGACAGAGATTTGCAAGGAATAAGAAAAGAAACTGCAGAAGAGTGTACTCTTGAAATGGAGAGTGGAAAATGAATGGGATGGCTTGGGGGTGGGGAGAGATGGGGGAGCAGTTTTGGGGGAAGGAGTGGCAGTATGGTGTTTCTAGCGACAGCATGCAATTGATACTGGATGTAGAGGGCCTGTAGAAATGATAAGAGAAATTGTGATGAAAGTTATGTTTTAGGAATGTTACCTGGGATGAATCGTAGGCTGGCTTAGAGTGGACAAGTCAGAGTTAGAAAACCCAAAACATCTGATACTATCATCAGAGAATGATGACTCCATGGAGATAGACAAAATAGTATGTGTAAGAAAGGCTGCAAAACCAGAGAGTTGGTGCCTCAGGGGAAAGAGCAGGACTTGAATTTAAATTGATTCTTATTTGGATCAGGGGTTCTTTTGAGATTCTTATGAAAGCTGTGGATCCTTATCCCAAGAGAAGTCCATAGATATATCTGCATGGAAACATTAATAGGCAGTTCCAGAAACCCATTCATAGGCTATCAGAGCTCTGTGGCTCTTTGGTTCAGAACTCTTGGTCATTAGGATGGTGGAGAGAAAAGAGTACCGGTAACTCTATGTTTACTAGAGCCTGGGAATTTAGGATATTATTGGTGTAACCAACAAACTGGACCAATTGGGTAGTGTCTTGTGTCATAGAAGGCAAGGATATGTTGAGATTTTGGAGTGTATTGAGATTTCCCCATAAGAATGAGAACAGATCATTTACCGCCGGTAAAGTATATATAGTACGTGTACTCTCCTCGAGACTGTCTGGTGCTGGCAAAAGGATAACAAAGTATACTACTTCACTGGATGCCGGGAGTAGATCAGTGGTGTTCTACCTATTGACTTCCTTGGGCCACATTGGAAGAAGAATTTTCTTGGGCCACATATAAAATACACTTACTATAATGATAGCTGATGAGCTAAAAAAAAAGGTCCCATAAAACAATCTCATAATATTTTAAGAATTTGTGTTGGGCCTCATTCAAAGCTGTTCAGGGCTGCAAGTTGGACATGACTGGTCTAGATTCATCCTAGTGGGGCTACAGTTTCAAATGTAGTGTCCTTTGTTTTAAAATGCTTGGACAAATGATTTTATTTTGCTTAATTTATGTAGGAGGCTGTACTCTTATTGTATATTGTCAGTGTTGGTTTTAGATATTTAGTGGGCATTTAGCTTTTTTTTTTTTTAATATTTTTATTTTTGACAGAGGGAGAGAGGGAGAGAGGGAGAGAGAGAGAGAGAGAGGGAGAGGGAGAGAGAGGGAGAGGGAGAGGGAGAGAGAGAGAGAGAACTGAACTGGGGAGCTCCCAGTTCAGCACATGGTTCCGCACGGGCCGGGGCCGGGATTCGATCTTCAGTCCCCAGTGCTGCAAAGTGAGCGCTTAACTCACTGAGCCATCCCGGCTTCCCCTAGATTCTTAATCTTTGATAAAAATGTTACTAAGGGCTGGAGATGAAGAATGAAGCTGAAAAAATGTGGCATACCACATTTGAGCAGGTCTTGTTTCTACACATTTAATGCCTTTATACTTATATGTTTCATATTTTGTTTGACAAATTTCTTAAGCAGTAATTTCCACATCTGAGCAGCACTTGGAGAATATCCTGGATCTTCAAGAGCACTGATAATTCTTAAACCAGGTTGGAAAGGGATTGTGAAATCAGAGTCTGCCTTCTAGGTGTGTGAGGTCATACTGTCTTGCTTCCTCTCTGCCGATGAAAACCACGCCTCAGGCTCCTGGAAGCTGACTATGCATTTTGTTTAAAGAGATTTTGTGTTCTGGTATTTAGCAGCTACTTTTCCTTGTTTGTTGTGATTTTCATCTAAGAGCTCATTGGTGAGGAAGGTTTATGGGAACTTGTTAGAAATGCAAATACTCAGTTCCTAGTCCTAAATTACTGAGCCAATCTACATTTAAACAAGATTCCACAGTGATTTATGTGTGTTAAAAGTTCCAGACGTACTAAACTAGTTCATCTTCTCTACTGGAACCTGGGCTCTCAGAGCCCCTTTGCTGAAGTTCAAGGCTTTTTTTCCATTGATTTCCTACTCAGAGGTGATGGGGAACATCTGGTTACCATCTTTCATATATAAATTTTTGTGGAATTAAAAATGATTTAGGTGCTTTCTAGCCTTTTCTTTTTAAGCCTAATAACTGAAGTTTGTATAATCTCTTTCCTCCTAGAGATTATTTTTTAGCCTTCTGGTCTCTGTTTCCTAGATGGTTTTAAAAAATATTTCTAAAATGAGCAAAATACTCTTTATTTAGGGTCCTGTTACTACAAGAAAACTAACTCCTGATCCATGTATTTTATGTTCTTTTAAGATCTAGAGACATATGGCTATGTTTGGTTTCATTTGAAAGGCTATTTTATTAAGCAGTAAAAATAGCAACTGATTCTTCCTTGAAGGAACCTCAAACCCAAAAGGTACTGGCATTTCCTCTTTATTCTGAAGGACAAAACAAGCTGACAGGTGGCCTCTGAACTCTTTTTGTATTGGTATTTCAGGTTTATTTTAAAAGGGAAAAGGAGAGGGAAGAAGGAATTAGTAAAATTAATAAAGGAAGGCAAGAAGACAGGGATGGAGACTAAATGAATAATCCAGAACAGAACTATTAAAAGTCTGTTGGTTGGTTGGGCAATCTGTCAGTTAAATGGGAAATAAGAAGTTTAATGTTGGTGATTGGTTTGGGGATTCCAAAGAGAATTTCTTGAAGAGTTAACATTTTTCTCTTGCAGTTTTCATGTGTTGAACTTTATCCACCTTTTGTTTATATAAAAAGTTCAATTTTGGTGAAGGAAAAAAGTCATAAAGTATGTCTTCTGTGGTTATTTATATTTTAGACACTAGGAATTTGTTTTGAGTGTGGGGGGGGTGCGGGTACCAGTCTTGACCTTTCACATGTTTGTAGTCCACACATCTTTGAATTTACTGCAAGTTGTACCTCTAAATGAGATGTGCCTTAGTTTTCTACAGTAAACTATCCAGCTGAGAAAGGGTCAGTAGTCTAGGTAGTTTCTTTTAAAGTGATTCTTCTAAATGTAACTCTCTTCCTTAAAATAACAGATTTTGTTGTTTGTGTAATCTCAAACTTTTATAAGAGCTGGAGAAACTTGGCATAGTCAGGATTTGCTTTACCCTCTTGTCACAAAGGGAGGAGACAATATGTGTAATCTCAAACTTTTATAAGAGCTGGAGAAACTTGGCATAGTCAGGATTTGCTTTACCCTCTTGTCACAAAGGGAGGAGACAATAGTGATAGTAACTGCTTCCTGTCACACATACATAGGTCGTAGGTTCAGTATTATTTTGCTGGGTTGTAATTTAATGAAACTGAAAGTTTTCTCTATTTTACCTAAGTCCAAATGAGTGCTTACAAAAGCCAGGTGGCTGATTGGCAAATAAGACTTGGACAAATGCTTGCTATGCAGTTAAACTACAGTCATCTCACCTGAAGTGTGGCTTTCATTATACAGTAGTGTCTGTTTGCTTGGTGTCCTGCCTTTGATATTGCATTATATTGAGTTTGTTTGCATCACTGTTAATCCACAAAATCTGTAGGGATGGTAGGGCTGATAGTGAAAGAAATAGAGGTTTGTTTGTGCAAACAGTACATGCTTGATGGTCTAAGCCAGGGGTCTCCAAACTAAGGCCCATGGGCCGGATGCGGCCCGCAAGGCCCTCTCATCTAGCCCCTGGAGATCTTTTTATCTGAATAAAATAATATTAAATAAATAATTAAAAACAACATCTATGTTTTGATTCTTTTTTATTTGGACCTCGAGTGTGTAGTTGGCCCCCAAACTGCTGTTTTATAGTTAATGAGGCCCACGGGCTGAAAAGTTTGGAGACCCCTGGTCTAAGCCACCAAAACATGCAATTTAGCCTTCCATGACTGGACATGAACATAGTTAACATGAAAGCATTTCTCTTTTTCCCTAGGCAGGCATATAAGGTCTGAGTTAGTGTGAAAGAATGCAATGGCTAAGGAACCTCAAGTTTGCTCTTATTGCATCTGTGTTCTTTGGAAAGTAGCCATCATCTTCTTTTCTTTCTTTCTTTTTTTTTTTTTAAGATGGTGAAGAAGCATATTTCCTAGGGATACTATAAAATCAATTATAAACACTATGTCACTTATTAAGTCATTTATAACATATGATTAACTGTTTTTTGGTTATTTGTGTGCATCTCTTTGGGCCTTTTTGATTTTGTAGTTCTGTTGGCTCCATCTTTGCTCTATTTTTATGACTGGGAAATAGAGGATGAAGCCTGAGGGGAAGAAGGATGGATGAAGAGGCAAATCAAATAAGGAATTTGACTGAGTTTAAGAAGGAAAAGTTCAGGTGACTAAAGATAATTTGTGAACACATAGTTGGGGCCTCATGTCCCTTCAAATACTATTAGCATTAAGATGGGCTATATCCATAGGAGTTGATTGAAGTGGATGGATTTTTAACAGTAACTACCAGGATCTATTGCTCCTGTAAGAGAGGGCTGGTGAGTGATAGGATCTGGTTTGGTCACTTAGGAATGATGCATTATTTGCAGAGAAGAGTTGATCTAGAAATGATGCAGGTACTCAACTATTAGAAGGACAAAATAAAAAATCATTCAAAACAGAAGATACTCTATTTCCATTTCCTGAAGTTTGAGTTAACCAGGAAAAGTATATCAGTAATTTATTGCTGTGTGACAAATACCATCAAAACCTAGAGGCTTAAAACAGAAGTAAGCATTTATTATCTCAGTTTCTGTGGGTCAGGAATTTGGGAGCTTCTGCCTCAGGGTGTCTTAGGAGGTTGCAGTCATGTGCAGGTTTTGCAGCCAGGAGGCCTCGGGGCCTCTCAGTGAGGACACTTCCCCAGAGGAGTTGCATGTCCCCACATGGCAGTTGCATTTGCCCAGAATAAGCAAGCAATCTGAGATACATAAGATGGAAAGTGATATTTTTTATTCCCTGTTCTTGGAAGTCTTACACTGTCACTTTTATGATGTCCAGTTGGTAACATGAGTCAGCCTGCTCATTGTGGGTGGAAACTGTACAAGGTCATGAATACCAAGAGGCTAAGGTCATTGGGGGCTATCTTGGAGGGTGGTTACCACAGAAGCACACTTGTTTCTGTTTTGTTTTTTAAAGATTTATTTATATTTATTTATTTATTTTTTGACAGAGATACAGAGACAGAGAGTGACAGAGAGAAGGGGGAGGGCCCAGAGCAGTCTCCACAGTTGACAGCATTAGCTCTCCACATAGTTTCACTCCACAGGTGGGCACAGGGCTGCTCAGGGTAGGAACTGGGCCGGAAGCCTCCTGCATAGGCCCTGGCAAGAACTGAACTGGGGGCAGAACCCCAGTTCAGCATGTGGGTCCGCATGGGCCGGAGCTGGGATTCGATCCTCGGTCTCCGGGGTTGCAAAGCAAGCGCTTAACCCGTTGAGCCATCCCAGCTGCCCTTGTTTTTAAACTTAGATGCTTTTCCCCTAATGGTAAGTCAGATAACACTAATTTACAACTTCTCTAAGCTCACGTGTGGAATGGAGTATTCAGAAGACAAAAGAGTTCTTATTTCAGTGGGAAGATATCATATACCTTACAGTAAGGATTTTCCTGGGACTAATGAGAGTATTTTAATTAATACAAATACAGGCACTAATTGACATGTATTACTAGTGTATTAAATTTTTGAGCCCTAAAATTACTCTGTAGGGAGATGAACTATAGTTAGTGGTCTGCCAATGGAGAGTCTAATATAGTAAGTGAGGCAGATTTATGGTTCTTAATATGTTCATTATATGAAAGATTATTTTGGAAGTTTGGTCACTTGCCTGCCCTGGGATATCTTAAATAAACTCTGCACAACAGGGGTCTCCAACTCTGAGGCCGTGGACCCTTAGCAGTTTGTGGCCTGCTAGGAACCAGGACATACAGCAGGAGGTGAGCAGTGAGTGAGCAAGTGAAGCTTCATCTGTATTTACAGCCGCTCCCCATTGCTCGCATTACTGCCTGTTCTCACCTCCTGTCAGATCAGTGGCAGCATTAACTTGTCATAGGAGCACAGGCCCTATTGTGAGCTGCACATGTACATTCTTCCCCAACCCCATCCAAAAAATTGTTTTCCAGGAAACTGGTCCCTGGTGCCAAAAAGGTTGGGGACCACTGCTGCACAGCATTCAATGTGAACTGATGATATTTTATTTATAATTAGTTGGAACTTTTGGTGTATTTTTAGATTTCTAGTTTGGCATAGAGTCCTCTGGGAGAAAGTTTATTACTACATCTGACAAATGACCCATGTTGGTGATGAATCTCATCTCGCCCATTTATTTTTGGGATGCCTCTGTGTGTTAGTGGAGAGTTTTCATTTATGTGCTCACTCACCTTGATAAAGACCGTGACACTGTCCCAACCCCCACTGTGCTTTAAACCTGGCAAGGTCTTTATGGCTGACTGACTGCACTTCTTCTAGAACTTTGCAGTTTCCTCTGGGCAGCCTGAACACTGGCCATTTAATACCAGTTAAAGTCAAGAGCTGTTCCTCTCAACGGGTTGTAATTAATTGCAGCCCGCTGATAAAATCTAAGAAAGAAGCAAATGCTCATTTGAGGATAGGGATAGTATTTTGTTTGAGCTCAAGGAGAGTTGTTGGGAATCAGAAGATGTGAGCACTGTTCTCATCTTATTCTTTGGGCTTGGTTGGGTATATGAGGGAACATAGTGAAGACAGAGAGCCCCAGACCAAGTCAGTGATGAGGGTTCTAATTCCAACCTTAATACCAACCAAGTGGTTGTGTGACTTGGAACAAACCATCTAATCTCTGCATCAGTTTTCTGATCCATAAAATAAAGGGTTTAAACTAAGCTATCTTTATTGCCCTCTGCCTTTAAAATTCTGTAACATGTTATTCTCCTAATAGGTCATATGCACTGTTATCAGACTAATCATGTTAAATTATTTAAATTGAGGTTTTGAGAATCAGTCTTTCTAAAGAAGTTCTCTGGGCATTGGTCCCTCATGTCAGGTATAATAATTGGAAGATTTTCTCCATGAACAGTTTAGGGGAGTTTGACTTTGTGCCAGAATGAGGATGGAAGAGTAGAATTGGGTTTGGTGTTTTGAAGCTCTTTGGCTCAGTGATTCTAGGTGGAGAGAATTATTTTAACTCTGGGATATGGGAGTCCAATCTCATTTATGAAGCATGACCTAATCTCTACTTCGCAGTATTTTTTTTTTGCACTAAAATCAGGGGACATGATTGGATGAAGCTGTTTTTGGATTAAGAAGTAGACTAGGAGATGTTCTTTGCATCCAAAAGAATAGAATTTCCTAGATGTTGTGATTGGTTATGTCAATGTAGGAAACATGCAAACCTGTAGAGAACTTCAATGAGTTTATTTGAACCAAACTGATGACAATTGCTGGGAAGCCAAATCTCAACAGATTGAGAAAATGCTCTGGAGAATGGTACTTTTGTAGTTTATTTTTATATTAGAATAAAAGAGAAATGTAAGGAAGTGAAATTTATTGGTAGTAGATTACATGTGTGGAAGAAAGCAAAACGGGGAAATCTCTGGGATTGGCTAAAAAGAAAATGGAGACACACATACTTTTATATTGGTGGGTATAGGATATTTAATAATTAACATTTACAATACATAGAGATGGTATTCAGGCAACAAGATAATTATGAGGAGTTTTGTGGTCTGAGGCCGAGGTTGTTCCTTGAGGGGTCTGAAAAGAATATCTGACATTTCAAAGGTATGTTATCTTAAATGCAAAAAGACAACACACAAGCTCACTTAAGGTAAAGATTGATATTTGTCAAGGAAGCTACAGGCCTAAGATGTGGCTACCTGCCATAACTTGCTATTAGATAGGATGGTCTGAACATAAAAATTCATATGTGATTACTTTAGGTCTCTGATTTTGTAAGACCAGGCCTCCCCTGAGCTTATTGGTTAGTATGTGGCCCATTTCTTGTCCACAGTAATGTGGACAGTGGGAAGGATATTCGAAACCGTGGCTGATCTATATGAGCTTTGCTTCTAGGTACCTTTTCCTGTTGGAGTGATGTTCAGGTTAGAAATAGCTCAGTTATGTTCACTACATTAATAGTTTTTAAATGTATGAAAAGACATAGTAACAGGTTTAGTACTAAAAGAGACAGAGGCTACAAAGGAAATCTTTCACCCTAAATTCTGAAGAATAGGGTAGGGGACTAACCACATTGAGACTGGGGAATTGTTACTTCCAAATGCTCTAAGGGAGTATTCTGCTTAGAGTATGGATGAGGGCCATGGTTAGAGGACCAGGTAATACTTTTATTATAAATGTGTGGTTGAGTGTCATTTCTTGTGATCTTGAGCACTTAGACTTTCTTGATCAGGTGATGCCTTGACAGTTCCAGAAAACTGAGTGCTGATCTTGTGTCACTTGTAAATATGTGAGTTTAGAAGACAGCATTGTACTAGTGGGATATTTTAGACGGGGTTTGAAAATGAGGTCCATAGCTGGAATGAAAATGGGGTAGATAATGGAAGAGTCTTAATTTTAATGGCTTTATACTTATTAAATGTTCCAAATGAAACTTGAATAACTAGAGATATAGACAAGCAGGAAGGATCGTGAGAAGATGCTTTACAATTGATTTTCTGTTGGAACCCTATTACTGCCATTTGGTAAAACCTAGATCCTTTCTATTTGAATGTGGATTTAATAAGGCTGGTTGGGTACCACATCATCTTCTAATGGGCCTGTGATCCCATGTGCTGATTGTTTTTCCTTTGCCCTGAGATCCACTCTCCACTTTGCTCTGTGCACCCATCCCCTCACCAGTTCACCTTTATAAACTGTATCAGAGGCCCCCTAGTTCTCCTGCTCAACTAGGTTTAGCCACCGGCAATCAAAGAGCAGGAGGGAGTTGGCAGCATTTATTCTGTCTCAGTTCACTGCTAGGCTGTTCTGCCTTTAGACCACGAGGTCTGTTGAATTGGAACTATAGTTTTTGTTGGTGGATATGAGATGCTTTTATTACATTGTAATACCTATATAAATATATGTAAACGTATAAACACACACATTGTGTGTGTGTGTTTTGTGTGTATGTGTATATGTTTTATATTGTTTCTCCAATGAGTTAAGTCATTTGACGGCTGCGTTTTACTACTTTCAAGTGCCTGAGAATAGTATTATACATTCTTGTCAAAGAACCTTTTCATGGAGGAAGAGCATTGAGATCGCATCCGTTTGCGAGTTAGTGGAGATGCAGTCATCTACGTCTGGAGCAGTTGCAGGCCAGATCTTCTGAGTCCCGTTCACCATTCACTGACCAGCTTTCCTACCAAGTTTCTCTTCAGACTGATGGAATGGGCAGAGGCACTGGAGCAGGACCCCATCTAACCCTAAATGCTTCTGCCTGAAGCATATGGGGTTATGGGGATCAAGTTTTATAAGAGTGTGTATGTTTGGAATAGGACTCTGAGTACATGGCAAGTTCTCAGTGACAGTTTGACACCTAGTCTGATCTGTTCATATTTAGGACAAAAATAATGGTAGCTGGGTATGCGAAGTTTAATTCAGACAAGAAGGCTTACTAGAAGGTCTTTCTGACACCCCCCCCCCCGCCCCCCTGTCCTTTTTTTTTGTATCCATGACTGTGTGGGTCATTTCAAGTTGTATGTGTACCTAGGACTTCATTTCCTTACCTATCAGTTGGAGATGATCTTGGCTTTTCTTTGTCTTGTATTTTAAGTTTTCAATGAAACACTCTTTGTGAAGTCTTAAGCTGGATTTAGGAAGTTTTTTTTTTTAAAAACATCACTGTTTGACGTTCTCATTTTAATTAACAGTTTAACTACCATTGCGATGGGTTATATCCCTTCTGGGCTCCTGCCATTGCTTTGTTTCTATTACGGTATTTTTTTTTTTTTTTTAATAGAATATACACATCTCATAAAATTCACCCTTTTAAAATCTACAATTGAGGGCTTTTAAGCGTATTTACAGGGTTGTGCAACCATCATCAGTATTTAATGTTAGAGCATTTTTATTACTCCATTAAGAAGCCCCTTACTCATTAGCAAGCACGCCCCACTTTTTGTCTTTATAGGTTTACTTATTTTTGGATATTTCATATAAATGGAATCATATAATATGTAGCCTTTTGTGACTTGGCTTCTTCCACTTAGCTTGATGTTTTCAGGTTCATGTATGCTGTGACATATATCGGTACTTCATCTCTTGATGGCTGAGTAATATTCCATTGTATAGATATACTCCATTTTTAAATCCATTTATCAGTTGATGAGCATTTGAGTTGGTTCTTCTTTTAGGCTATTGTGAATAGTGTTGCTGTGAACATTCATGCACAGGTTTTTATGTGGACACATTATTTGGGGGATCTGTTTTTGCTTTATTTTTAGTGGAGGTTCCCAGGGATGAATTCTTTGAACTCTATGTATCTCTGGCACTGTGGAGAGGAGAGTTCCTTTGAAGTTAGAAATACATGTCCTGAGGAATGATACTAGGGGTCAGATGGACTGGTGGGAGCTGAGGAAGGAGCTTTGAGGCAGTGCTGTCTGAGGAATGGAGAGTTCAAGCACTGCCCAGGTGCACTGTGGCCTTGGGCAGTGTGGCCTTGGGTGACCACCTGTCAGCTTCCTTATCTGTAGGGTAAGAGTGACCTCCAGACACCAGTTAAGATTAATGAGTCCATTTTGGCTGAGCTAAGTGAGCTCTTTTGACTCCTCTTCACCTCAGGCAGCCCTGCTGAAAGTAGTTATAAGAAAACTGGAGAAATGCAAGCTGTCATTGCTTTCTTGGGAATGAGAGGTTATCTTTTGCACGATTAGGACACCAGTTAATTTTCAGAATCCTGGGTGAAAAGTATCAGATGTTGGGGGGTATGTGATTAACCACTTTAATGAAAGTCTGAGGAGCAAAGGGGAGAGAGAGAGAGACCTTGAGAAAGGGTGCAGTATGGTAACCTGCTGTCTGACGTGAAACTCTGAATTGCAATCCTGCTTTGCCAGTTTCTCTAGAGTTTATTTAATAGGAATAGGGGTGGCTACTTGTCAGAATTGTAGTGAAGATGAAATAAGACCACAATTTACAAATGTAAAGCACTTGTCACAGTGACTGACATAATATATTGTTTATAAATTTTAACTTTCCTCATTCGTCTGGTTCATTGCTGAGCTTCTAGGTAAAACTATCATCTTGGAGAGAGATTGGGGTGGAGGGCCAGCCTCGCTTGTAACAGGTAATTTATTTGACCTTGACCAAGACTTTCTTTCACTAGATCTCGAAGGTCTGGGTCAGTATGAAAAGTTCTTAGATATCTGGCCTTATTTTTAGACTTGTAGGAGTGAATCTATTCTTTTAAAACAGTTCTTGTTGAAATTTAATGAATTCGAGCCAGTCATGTCTGAAGAATGGAGAGCTCAGGCACAGTGTGCAATGTGACCTTGGGTAGCCAGCTGTCAGGTCCCTTATCTGGACAGGAAGATTGACGTTAGCACTGAAAGCAGTGACCTCCTGCGGACATTGGTTAACATTAGTGAATACATCTTCTCATCTATAGCTTTGTTCTCTACTATGGTAGCCGCCAGCACCATATATGGCTATTTAGATGTAAATTAATCAAACAAATGAAACAGTAAAACTAAAAATTCAGTGTCTCAACTACACCAGTCACGTTTTAAATACTGGTATACAAGCATTACAGATGACTGTTAGCTACCATAGTGGACAGTGCAGATATAGAATACTTCTGTCATCACATAAAGTTTTGTTGCCCACTACTGTTCTTATTCTTTAGAAGAAGAATTGGGGACTTCAGTAGAAACTCATTCTTGCATTTGTTTTCATCTGTTTGTGCCTAGAACTCTCTCTCATCCCCTCACTTTGGATTGCCAAATTGAGTGATAGCTGAATTAATGACCCACAGTGGTATTTTTGTTCAGATATTTGTTTCTTGAGCCTCAAGTTTGAAACTTAAAGATACAAGATAAATTTATCCCGTATTTACGCTATAACAACAATCTCATCAGCTTTCTAGACCTCCAAATCATAGGGGTTGATTTGCTTTTGGGTGAAAGTTTATAATGTTGCAAAAGTATCTTTTCAGCAGGGTCATTTAAAAAGAATGTGTTTGAATTGTTTGCTCTGAGTTCTATTAAATGCTTTAATATCTTTTTCTATTTATAGAAACTTCTAAACTAACAGGATTTATACGTAATTTTCATAATTGCAGTGTTTTTCTTGCTTTTGGAATGACCATAGGTATATCCTGAACTGGACTTATAAATCTGTTAGGTTGGTCACGTTTGGATGTAAGTAACTAGATATTTGTAATGTGTATTTGATTTCATATTTAACTGACTTCTTCACATTTTATTTTCATCGATGGGTTAGCAATTAGGAGATCTAATGTTTATTATATCTCACCACCCCACACCCCTTTCATGCTGTCTTTTTTATGAAGCATTGTCTGTGTGAGTAGCTGAGGGTGCAAAAAATGGTCACAATGTGATTTCTGTTCTGGAGGGCTCCTAGCTCCCTCATGTGTGAAGAACTGTTTGCCTTATTTCTTTGTTAGTGGATTTACTGAAAGCTTAAATGTGAGACACTGTGTAGACTGCTCTTTGTTATACAAACACAATGTATTATTAGCATCCTTTCTAGTGGGATAGGTGGAAATGTGGGCTATTGTGATTCTTCATGGAATGAATTTTCTAGAGAGATTTTCAAGAGTGAGCATAGGTGTGCCTTGATGCAGATGATGTAGAAGAACCTAGTCTAGGTGTGGAGAGGGATGGTTAGGGAAGGATTGAAGGTACAGCTATAAAAACAGATTAGGCAGAAGAATGAAGGTGAAATCTTGCTGTCTGTATTTGTGTTTTCTTATGCTCTCATGTGAGAGAAATGGGAAATTTGAGATCTGCAAAGTGATGTTGAACCCTGGTGATGAGGAAGGGAGGGTCATTTAGAGACTGATAATGCTGTTTTATTTATTTATTTTTTAATTGTTTTTGACAGAGAGAGAGAGAGAGGAGAGATACAGAGACACAGAGAGAACTGAACTGGGGGAGTTCCCAGTTCAGCATATGGGTCCTCACGGGCTGGGGCCGGGATTTGATCCCTGGTCCCCGGCGCTGCAAAGTGAGCACTTAAGCCACTGAACCATCCCGGCTTCCCCAGATAATGCTGTTTTAAAGGTCTGTATGCAGTGGATCCACATGCTGGGCATGAGCCATTTAAGTCAGGAGCTCCTCTCCTTTAGGACAGGTACTGGGATGAGGAAGCGAGGAACACAGTTACAGCACGGTGTTGGCTTATTGGGCATTAACCATTATTAGTTTACCAGTTGGTAGCAAACTCTGCTATGACTGTTGGATAATCTATTTGCAGTAACTTAACATAAAAACTATAATGATTTGTAGTGAGGCAAATATGTTTCCAAGTTGTATTTTTATTATTTTTTGTGATCTCAGAGTTAGATATCGGGAACATCTTATATGTAAATCAATGTTTAACTAAGTGAAGTATCATATCAGAATATGATTAATATTCCCTTATTTGTATACTTAGCTCATAATCTTTTAATTTTGCTTTTGAACTTGTATGGCTTTAAACTTGTATCTGGCATTTTTAAGGGTATTAACATACACACACACACACACACACACACACACACATATATATATATTTTTTTTTTCTTTTCCCTTTAAAACTCAAGTAGTTTAACAACTTGCTGAAAATGCAGTAATCTTAGAAGGAAATTCTTTGCATTAGGTTTAAAAAATAAATAATACTCTGTTCCCAGGACTGAATGGGTGCCATATCTGTAACTTTGCTATGGTACCTGGAATGCTAGGAAAACTTAACCAGAAAGGGAAATCTGAAATACTTGGGAAGAAGTGATGTTATTATGCATTCTGACTTAACAATTTTGAGTTGACTCTTTTAAATAGATAATGGGGCACAAGGATGTGGAAATGATACAGAACTGATATAAAAAGCATTTGTTTGAAGAACTGTCCCTTACTTGATCTACTTGATTATTTCTCTTAGATGTTATAGTGATGGAAAAAAGTAGTGAAATCTGTAAAAATGGAGAAGTAGGTGAGAATTTAGTAGCTTTATGGCTGCAGATACTTTTACAGATACATAAAGTAGAAATAGATGCAGCCAGATCAGAGATAGGCCTAGATGTATAGAAAAAGGTGAGCTAAAAAAATATTTCTGCTGATACCCTTTGAGAATGGACCTAGTTAATTAACACTTGTCACTCCCTATTTGCTACTTGTATAGCAGTCACCACCTTTTAATTATTTTGTCCATCTCCTCCTGGGCTTTGAGCAGCCAAGAATAAGGTCAGTTCATCTTTGTATCCCTAGCATCTAGCACTGTGCCTGGCACCTAGAAGGTATTCAGTAACTATGGGTTGAATGAATGAGCCATTTGTACGTGCAGAATCGGATCCCTTGTTTGAGCCAAAGGAGCCCATTGTCAACCTTGGTGAGCTCGCGGTTGGGAAAGCTGTTTGTCATGTAAGCCATATAGCAGCTGAAGTCTTTTGTAAAAAGTGAAAACTCCTTCATGTGAGTTATGTCTTTCTGATCTTTATTAAGACAGCAATGTTGTACCCACACTCTTCTCACTGTATGCAGTAGCTTCTCAGAAGTTTATGAGGTACGTACTTGGAACCTTAAAACATTTTACATTGCTGGCAGGGAAAAGTGGGAATGAAGTCGAAGGGACTGCTCCTTCTTCCCTCCACACCCTGCACCTTTGCTCAGTTTTCCCTCTTCACCTGGAATACCCATCCTCTGTAGTCTCCCCTTGATTACTCTTGAGGTTATCTCCATCCTTCTCGTTGAGCTCATATCTAACTTCTCTAACAAGACTATCACTTGAATCAGTGGGGAAAGAACTCTTTCTTTCCCCTGCCCCAGATACCCAATACAGTTGGTTTGCAGATGACTGTGTAGTTTGTTTTACATGGTGTCTATTGTACTTTGGCTACTTTACAGGGTCTGTGAAACCACGCCAGTTTGAGAGCATGAAGGGTAGCAACAATGAGATAATATTGCGTTACCAGTTACTTACTAACTGTGAGGTTTTGGCAGATTACTTGAACTGAGCCTTAGTTTTCTCATAAGCAAAATAGGAACTTGTTATAACTAAGTGGGAGAATGTATATCATGCTTAGGAGTGACTCTGCTAAGGTAGGTGCCTAATAAGTAGAGGTTCCTTCCCTTGTCTTTGTTTCAAATGGTGTAAAAGGAACCTTGTTTTGAAATCAAGAGTTGCTCATCTCACCAAGTCTGGTCAAAGGATATTGATTGCTACAGATTTGTCATCACAGTTTAGTAACACCTGACTCACTTTTTTCTGAATTGCTGTGGGATTTATTTAGGCACATGGGATTGATGTTACCTAAGATAATATATAGTTTAAGAAAAACTGATAGATAGCCTGGGAAACAGAAATGATCATGAGAGCAAGAGACTTTGAAAATCTCTGCTGTGGTATATTTCCTAAACCTCAGCCCAAGGCTTCCCTGAGAAGAGGAATTTCATGGTCTGTGAGCTCACTTTGCCTTGTGGCCTCTTCCAGAAGGGGAAGCCAGATCTCCAGGGATGCTCACTGCTGGGGAAGCAAGGAGAGGAGCTTCTTGTTTGAATATCTTTGTTCACAGCAGAGATCTTATTTGAAGTTCTTCTCTTCAGCCAAAAGAGCAGAATGGAAACTGGTTTAATATTCTTGCCCTTGGGGTTCCCGCTCTGCGTGTGGTCACAGGAGTCATAGCCTTTATTCTGGATTCTAAAGTGACAGTTGTTTTATTTTAAAAAATGCACCTCTTGGGGCTGGGAAAGTGAGAACTGTTTCTGTGAACTTTCCGATGGCTGTGCTCTGCACACTTGCTGTCACATGTTTAAAAAAGAAATGAAAATAATGTTTTAAATGGACCATTTCAAGAAACCATGTAACTCCTGATTAATTAGCATCACAAATAGCAAAACGGGATTTTACATACCAGTTTTAACTCTATTGGCCTGCTTCTTGAAGCATTTAACAGAAGGTAAATGTACTTACAGAGATGACATACTTAGTGGAAACACATACATGAATGGTTCCCAGAGAGCTGAATCACCAGTAAGCTTGTGCTCATTGTTGTGTGGAGGTTTTTGTGCCAGCTCATTGCATTTACTTCTTCTTTTTATTTTTTTAAGATTTATTTTATTGTTTTTGACAGACACACACACACACGGGGGAGGGCCCAGAGCAGTCTCTGTAGCTGTACATCATCAGTTTTTGACATGGTTTTGTTCCACACAGGTGGGCACAGGCTGCACAGGGTGGAAACTGGTTGGGGGCCCACGGCCCCTTGAACCAGGGGCCAAACCATGGTGAGAACCGAACTGGGGGCCTCTCACATGGGAAGCACACCCCAGTTCAGCATATGGGTCCACATGGGCTGGGGCTTGGGTTCGGTCCTGAGTCTCCAGGACTGCAAAGCGAGCACTTGACCCAGTGAACATCCCAGCTTCCCCTGATTGCATTTACTTCTGCAGAAGGCTTGTGCTAATCAGGATGAAAGGGGGGGTAGGTTGCCATTAATGAAAGCTTGTCTCTGCCTTAGTTGCTCTGGATGTCCTGAAGTGAATTGGCCTGGGTTCTCCCGTGGGAGATCTTGGGAGGCTTCTGTTAATAATGTGCGGGAGAGCTTTTTTGACCTTCTTCAGTGCTTTCTGGGCCTACCATGAGAAATGGAACTTAGAGGCTGGAAGGGAGGCCACTCATCTCCACAGAGCGGCTGATGTCCACAGAGCTGCCTTAAGAGTCGCTTCAGGCTTTAAATCTGACTGCATTATTAAGGCTCTTAAAAGTAGGAGTGTGGTGAGGGAGGATCAAGAGGCCACAGAGAGGTTATAGTCTTAATTCCTGGAGGGAGAGATGCTAATGCTAAATTTACTTCCCTTAGGAACTCTAGAAGGGGCAAAGCTAGTGGGCTTTGGAAATCGAGAGGAAACCTTTTAAGCATAGACTCATGAGAGGTAATCCTTCTTTGAGAGGTGTGGGAGTTTTGGAGGCAATATTGTATTAGGCTCTAAATTTGTTTTTTTTGAGTTCTTTTTATGAAATAGATTTTGTTTTCCATTTTGGAATGTATTTCTTGAAGGGATAATCACTTGCTCTTCATGCAGAATTGTATAAGCTTTTCTACATAAAAATGAATATAGTGACTACTCCATAGGAGATAGCTGCTATTAATAATAATAGTATAATTATAATGATGTTATTGTATTTCCAGAATGGTTATTGCAGACTTGGTCCCCTTTACCTTTTAAAAATTATAACAGTTAACCTTGGGAAGCCAAGAAGGTCATTGATGAACTCCTAGCCATCCCCAAACTTAGAAAAAGTAAATTAGGACATTTCTTTCAACTTTGAGGATCTTGATTATTTATGATAAAATGAGCAGGAGTCATCAGGTGGTTTGATCATTAGCGTCTGTTTTATTTAGAGCAAGCTTGTCCAATCTGTGGCCCATGGGCTGCATGTGGTCCAGGACAGGTTTGAATGCAGCCCAACACTAATTTGTAAATTTTCTGAAAGTATTATGAGATTTCTTTTGTGGTTTTTTTAAAGCTCATCAGATATTGTTAGTGTTAGTGTATTGTATGTGTGGCCCAAGACTATTCTTCTTCCATGTGTTCCAAGGAAGTCAAAAGTTTGGACACTCCTGCTTTAGAGAATTTTAACTTAATCAATTTTGATAAGAATCATGAACTACGAATTTGTAAAACTGTTGTCTTTTTTTTTCCCTCTATCAGGATAGCAGCTCTATGTTATACAGATCTCATTCTTTGTGCTTCTAGAGTTGTACTGTCAGAATTATCTAGTAAAATCTTACTCTTGGCTGGCATGCATTTGGAATTGCCCTTTGATATAATAAAGAAATAGGAATATTAGTTACCACTAACTGAATGCCTCCTTTGTACTTATTTAATTTTTGTAGCAGCTCTGCAAAGTAGACATCTTATATATCTCTTCCACAGATGAGGTAACTGAGATGCTGAGGGGTAAAAGAATTTGCCCCAAATCGTGTGATAGATTAATAAATAATAGCACCCAGTTTGGAACCAGGAATTCCAATGCCTGTTTTCTCTCTATTAATTGGCTGCAAGTACACTTCCCCCCCATATTTCTTTTAATGATGGCCTTGTCCTCACTCTAGAGTCTGAGTTCCCAGTCTCTGTGGAGTCTAGTATAAGTTGGGAATGTTGAGACGAGGCTTGGGCCTTGGGTAGGGTGACCAGACGTGTCCCGCTTTTGGCGAGACAATCCTGATTTTTAACAATTTGTCCCGCGTCCCACGGCGTTTTAAAAAAGTCCCGATTTTTGGAAAGAATGCACGACAAGCTAGGGAACGGCGGGAGATAGACCAAATTTTTAATCAAGAACCCCCTCCCCCCCTGTCAATGGTGTCCTGCTTTACCAATGTTAAAATCTGGTCACCTTAGCCTTGGGGTGTAGGCATCAGTGTTGCAGGCCTGCCTAGTGGCCAGGCCATGGGATGATTATGGGTCGAAGTCAGCTGGTGAGAGAGGTATGTTCTGATAGGTGGCTGCCATGAACAAAAGGGCATCAGAGTCCTCTTGACCCGTGACTGGTCCCCCCAGGAAGGCAGCACAACCTCCCTTCAGGCTTATGATGGAT